>JASDQU010173799.1:9389-20020 GCA_032191745.1 Picea mariana | reverse complement strand
GGACCTGGGACTGATACGTCCTAGTGTGTCACTGTGGGGTGCACCTGTTATTTTCATATGGAAGAAGGATGGATCGTGGAGGCTCTACATTGAATACTATCAATTGAACAAGGTTATGATCAAGAATCAGTATCCGTTGCCGAGAATTGATGATCTGTTCGATCAAATGAAGGGCATGATGGTGTTCTCCAAGATTGATTTGCGATCAGGGTATCACCAGTTATAGATCAAGGAGGATGATGTCCTTAAGACCGCCTTTAAGATGAGGTTTGGACATTACGAGTTTACTGTTTTACCATTTGGACTAACAAATGCCCCAGGGGTATTTATGAGTTTGATGAACGGGGTGTTCCATGAGTACTTGGACAAGTTCGTCCAAGTATTCATTGACAATATTTTTATTTACTCTCAGACGACAGAGGAGCATGATGAGCACTTGCGCTTGGTACTGCAGTGTCTATGAGAGCACAAATTGTATGGGAAGTTGTCCAAATGCTCTTTTTACCAATCAAAGATTCACTACTTGGGGCATGTCATCTCCGGTGAAGGCATCATCATGGATCCAGCAAAGGTCGAGGCTATTATGGAATGGCCTGCGCCGACGAATGTCCCGGAAGTGAATAGCTTCATGGGTTTAGTAGGATACTATCGACGGTTCGTCGATGGGTTTTCGAAGATAGAAAATCTGATCACAGAGTTGTAGAAGAAGAACAAGAAGTTTGTTTGGACAGAGAAATGTGCGGAAGCATTTCAGAGGCTCAAGGAATTGTTGACAACAACACCGATACTAAAGGTCCCTGACATGGATGCAGACTTCTTGGTATGCACTGACGCATCCAAGGAAGGATTAGGCGGAGTCTTGATGTAAGATAGACGAGTGATTGCTTACATTTCGAGGAAAATGAGAAGGCATGAGGAGAACTAAGCGACGCACGATTTGGAGTTGTTAGCCATTGTTTATTCCTTGAAGGTTTGGAGACACTAACTTGTTGGACAAAAATTTGAACTAAAGACTGACCACTGTGGACTACAACACATTTTTACGCAAAGCAACCTGAACGTGCGACAACGACGTTGGTTAGAATTTCTTAGCGAGTACGACTTTGAGATTACTTACATAAAGGGAACAATGAACCAAGTGGCAGATGCATTGAGTCAGAGACCACACATCTTTTCGGTGCTGCCTCTTCAGACAAATCTACGTGAAAATATTCTAACTTTACAGTGTCACGATGACTGGTACAAGGAGGTCGAGGGTTTTATCAGACAAAACACAATGATGGTACCACGATTTGAAGGATTTTCATTTTATAGCGATGGTTTATTGAGGTTTAAAAATCGTATCTACGTATCGCCGAATGACGAGTTGAGGATGTTTGATGCAGGAGCATTGCCAACATCAAGCGAGCGTGGGGCAACCACAACACATTTTAAGCACATGATACATTGTTTAAAATTTTTTTGAAGATTGGATGCGCCAAACTTAAATGTGATAGTTAAGGAGAGGTGTACTAATAGATTGTAATCAGACCTTGAGCGACCCGCTCTCGTCTGAAGGAATAAGAAGGCATTTATGTTAGTAGGTAGCTTTAATGCATAGATTAGACAGTTTAGAATGGGAGAGGGAAAATGGAATATAGACACCCTCATTGTGTATTGTACCAGAAGGATGAAGAGTAGGAGAGCATAGAGGAGAAACAAAGAAAGAGAGAGCTGTGTAGCAGACTCCATGTACAAAAGTTCTGAACTAATATGAGAAAGTTGTGATTCAAACTCATGGTGTTCATATATTCTCTGTGTATGCATCTTTGAATGTTATGCTCATGAATGTTTTACTCTTTCTGCTGTACATTTTCTTTTATGCTATGTATGAATGATTTCTTGTTGAATGTTTGAAATCTAAGAGAGAGGGAGAGAGTAAGAGGAATGAGTTTCAATTTTTTCTCTATCTGAGCAAGAGTTCCTGCAAGGAGTGCAGTTGAATTGTCTGCAAGGAGTGCGTTGACAAGGTTTTCAGAGGGTTGTCTCTAAAATCTCAGACTAGATAGCTTTTGTTCTCATTCACACAGAGGTGCAGTCAAGCACAGGAGCCGTGCAAGGAGTGTGCAGGGCGAGGAAAATCTCAGAGTTTCAAACACGAGTAAAGTGTTGAGAGACCACTGCTGCAGAGTGTGCGCAAGGTGGAAAAGTGTTCAACACTTCAAGTGTCTGAAGGTTGCCACAAGGAATGCATGCAAGGGTCTTCTTTAAGACTCGAAGTTGTGAGCAAGGTCAGGAAGGATAAATCCTTTGAAACTATTGAAGGCAGTACAAGGAGTTGGTGCATATTGAGTGATTAGAAGGTATCGGAGTTTTGTGCCATAGGTGGATAAGTCTGGGAAAGAATCCTTTGTTCACTTCACAGAAATCGTCAGAGGGAAGAAACAGATGGTCAAAACTCTCCGTAGAGAATCAGCGAAATCCCGTCAGCCGTCCGATCTGACAAAGAAGAAAGGAGGTTACGACTGGGTTGCCAAGGTGCAAGCTTAGAAGATTGTGAACCGTCGGATCTTCACTTAGATACCCGTCAGGCGTCCGATTTGACAGGAGTTGCACAGGATTTAAAACCTCTCAAGTCGAGCGAAGGTCCCGAAAGGTATCGAGGCGTTGGAGTTCGGAATATCGGAAGTCCTGTGGAAAAGAGGTCGGTAAATCCACAGTGAAAACCCCAAAAACAAATCAGAACCGTCAATCCATTTGGGACGTGTGTCGAAAATCCAAGAAGTCAGGGTTCGGTGTTTCGCGAATCCCGAAGACAAGAAACACTTACATCTCGGAACTGTGAAGTCTGGAATCCTGATAAGGAGGAAAGCTCCATTATGGGGCCCAGCTAACGTCATCTCATCACAATGGGAGGTTGAGAATCAGAATTTCGGGAGTCCCATGGGAAAGAGCCAAAGGCATTTGTTTTCCCGAAATTGCAAAGTGACGAGGACCGTCCATCTTTGAGGACGCATGACAACAATCTTGACTTCCGGGGAAAGTCCCAAAAAGGAAGTCATATCGGGAGATCGAGATTCGAGAGATCAAAATAATCGAGGGCAAATGCATTTCGACATTTGAAACCCCGAAATCCCGAAAGGAGATAGGACTACGGTCACATAAAAAGGAGGTCGTATGGACCCAAAAGTCTAGCCTAGGGGACTAGCAGAAGTTGAATCATCTTGGGATATCAGAGATCGGGAAATCGAGAAGGCAAAGGTTTGCGACATCGGGGATTATGAAACCCCGAAGCCTGAAATTTTATTTTTTCTGTTGTGAACGGAAAAACAGTCGAGCCTAAAGGATGTAAGGAGAAGAAAATATCTGTGGGTTGATTTTATTAGAGATTTCAAGGAGAGATTAAAGATCCGCTTCGGCTTGAAGGTGGAATTAAACGATCCTTAAGACCGGGAGGTCAGCGCAGAGGCCTTTGCCGAGGCAGAGGGTGCGTCTGTGTCAGGTGTGGTATCAGAGCCCAGAAAGGTTTCTTTGCCTTCTGTAGCAGAGGAAAGAAAATTTCACCATGCTTCCAAGAAGAAGGGACATGCAAACACCCGATCCGCCAGAGGAAAGGGAAATACCAAGAAGAAGAGGTAGGCAGATGCCTGACCCAACCATGGCAAGGGAAATGCGAGATTTATGCGCCAGACTTGAGGACATGGAGACAGCATAGAGACGCACAGTCGGTATTGGGGATCTTAGTGATTCTGAAAGCAAAGTGGAAGTTGAACATGAAGAATAAGAAGTTGCATACGAAGATGCAGCAAACGAACGTTTGATTAGGGCTATTTCAAGAATGGGTGCCAGGGAAAAAATGGACATTCTAGTTTATGAGGGAAACCTGGATGCTGAAGAGCTTCTAGAATGGATTAGAGATCTGGACACTTATTTCGACTACGAATATGTCGAGGAAGACAAGAAGGTCAGACATGTTGTCACGAGACTAAAATGACATGCAACATTGTGGTGGGATGAACTACAAGTTGACAGATGCTGCAAAGGAAAGCAGAAAATCAAGAGTTGGGATAGAATGATCACGAAGATGAAGGCAAAATTCATCTCGAGAGATTACCAGATCACTCTATTCAGGAGGATGCAAAACCTAAGACATAAGCTGTTGACAGTAAAAGAATACACTGAAGAATTCTACAGGCTGAACATCAGGGCAGGTCATCGGGAGAGCGATGATGAAAAAGTTGCCAAATACCTGAATGGCCTAAGATATGACATTCAGGATGAGATGAGCACGGTAACCATCTGAACGGTGGAAGATTCTTATCATATGGCTCTAAAGGCTGAAGATAAACTGAGCCGAAAATAGGGTCAAAGAGGTCGAGGCAGAAGTCAGGCCAGGGGAAAATTAGTTGTCCAAGATAAAAATCAGAAGCCCAAGGAGGAATAGAAGAAACCTCAGGCTCGAACTGAAAGAGGTGGAACCTCATAGCGAGGACAATATGATGAACAGAGAGGGCAGCATATAGAATAAAGAGGAGATTATGCTGATAATAATATTTTTCCTCGTACTAGAGGTAGAGGAAGAGGAAGAGGTGGAGTGATAAAATGCTTCACATGTGGAAAGAATGGACAAAAATATTATGAATGTCCAGATAAGAAGAAAGAGAGTGGAGAGACTCACATCGCCGAAGCACAAATGTGAGATGTTGAGGCAGAGGATGCTGAAGGCAAAAGGTCGCTGATGATGCAAAAAGTTCTTTTGACACCAGAGAAGGAGTTGGAGAACCCAGTACAGAGAAACATACTTTTTCGGACTGCTTGCAAAACCAAGGACAGGGTATGCAAGGTCATTGTGGACAGTGGTAGCACAAACAATCTCGTTTCAACAGAGATGGTAGAAAAGCTGGAGCTGGAAACGATTGAACATCCAAGTCCATATAGAGTTTCATGGCTACAAAAGGGACATCAGGTAAATGTCACTAAACAATGTTTAGTTGAATTTAAGATAGGAGGATATAATGATAAGATACTCTGCGATGTTATTCCTATGGATGTTTGTCATTTATTGCTGGGAAGACCATGGAAATATGACAGAAATGTGATTCATGATGGGAGGATGAACACATACACCCTATAAAAGAATGGGAGAACTCATATGTTGCTTCCAATCAAAGATAAGGAAGTGAAACCTGAAGTAAGTAACACTATACTTCTCATGAGTGGGAAAGAACTCCTTAACAAGGTCAAGAAGAAGGAGGAACCACAATTCATTGTAGTCAGGAAACCAAGAATTGTTTTGACCAGCATAAGAGTGGATGATTTACCAGAAGAGGTTCAGGAACTATTGGAAGAGTTCGCTGACATAGTAGTGGACGAACTACCTTGTTTGTTGCCACCAATCAGAAGTGTGAGTCATCATATTGATCTCATACCTGGAGCCAGTTTACCAAACAAAGCAACGTACAGATTGACACCGCAAGAGAATGAAGAAGTCAAAAGACAAGTCCAGGATTTGTTGGACAAAGGGTTGGTTAGAGAAAGATTGAGCCCATGTGCTGTTCCAACATTACTTAGTCCAAAGAAAGACAAAGGCTGGAGGATGTGTACTGATTCAAGAGAAATTAACAAGATAACCATCAGGTATAGATTTCCATTGCCAAGGATGAATGATCTGATGGATTGCTTAAGCAGAGAGAAATATTTTTCGAAGATTGATTTGAAAAGTGGATATCACCAGATTCGTATGAGGCAAGGTGATGAATGGAAAACAACCTTCAAGACTAATGAAGGGTTGTATGAATGGCTTGTTATGCCATTTGGCTTAACAAATGCACCAAGTACCTTTATGAGGTTGATGAACGAAGTCCTGAAGGAATTCATCGGGAAATTTGTCATTGTGTATCTGGATGACATACTGATTTTCAGTAAAACAAAGGCAAAGCATCTGAAACACTTGGCTACTGTGATGAAGAGATTACAACGAGAGAAGTTGCTGATAAACATGAGGAAATCCTCATTCATGAAGACAGAGCTCATTTACTTGGGATTTGTTATTTCTGTAGATGAGTTGAGGATGGATCCAGATAAGGTGGAAGTAATCAAGAATTGGCCATCACTGAAGAGTATATTCGAGGTGAGGAGTTTTCACGGATTAGCTAGTTTCTACCAAAAATTCATCAGTAATTTCAGTGGAATTAGTGCACCAATGATGGATACAGTGAAGAAAAGACACAAGTCTTTTCACTGGACAGAAGAGGCTGAGAAGATTTTTAACCTGTTGAAGAGGAAGATCATGGAGCAACCAATTCTGGTGTTACCAGATTTCAAAAGGACATTTCAGGTGAAATACGGTGCAAGTGGACTTGCAATAGGGGTAGTCCTGAGTCAAGAGGACATGATGATAGCATACTTCAGTGAGAAGCTAAATGAAGCAAAGGTGAAGTATTCCACATATGACAAGGAGTTCTATGCTATCATCCAGGCATTGAAGAAATGGAGGCATTACTTGATTCCCAAAGAGTTTGTCTTATACAGTGACAATCATGCACTGCATTTTATGACTCAACAGGAAAAGTTGAATCAGAGACATGTTAAATGGGTTGAATATATGCAAAATTTCACTTTTATGATTAAACATATTTCTGGAACTGCTAACAAAGTTGCTGATGCTTTGAGCAGGAAATGTTTGGTATTGCAGGAGTTCAGAGTCAAAACATTGGGTTTTGATGACCTCAGGGACATGTATAAAGATGATCCAGTTTTTAAAGAGGTGTATGAAGCAACTGAGAATCAAATTCTTGGAGATAGAAGTCAATGGACAGAATACATGATCCAGGAGGGATTACTGTTTAAAGGCAATCAACTTTGTATTCCAAAATGCTCCATGAGGGAGAACCTACTGAAGGAGAAACACAAGGATTGGTAGGACACTTTGGTCACGACAAGAAATTCACAAAATTGAATGAGTCATATTTTTGGCTGGGAATGCGGGCATATGTCAAGAGGTTCGTGGACAGATGCAGAATTTACCAGCATTCAAAAGGAAAGAGACAGAATGCAGGATTTTATCAACCATTTCCCATACCCGAGAGGCCGTGGGATGCAATCAACATGGATTTTATATTGGGTTTTCCAAGAACACAAAGAGGATTTGACTCAATATTTGTGGTGGTGGATAGATTTTCCAAGATGGCACACTTCATTCCATGTCAGAAAACCAATGACACAACCCACATTGCGAACCTATTTTTCAAAGAAGTCATTCAACTTCATGGTTTACCAAGGAGCATAGTTTCGGATCGAGACACTAAGTCCGTGGAACACTTTTGGAGGACCTTATGGAAGAATCTGGGAACTAACTTGTCATTTAGTTCGACTTATAATCCTCAGACATATGGACACACAAAAGTGGTAAATAAAAGTCTAGGAGACTTGCTGAGAAGCCTGGTGACAGAACACCACAGTCAGTGGGAGAACATATTACCACAGGCGGATTTTGCTTATAACGACTCAGTTAACATAAGCACAAAGCAGAGTCCGTTTCAGATTGTCTATGGCATGCAGCCGAGGGGAATTTATGAACTGAGGGATTCAAAACAGACTACGACTAGGAGCGCTAGTGCAGAAGAATTCGTAGAGGTGATGAAAGAACTTCACAACCAGGTGAAGGAGTGATTGCAAAATTCAAGCTAGGAATATAAGCATAGAGCATATCAGCATAGAAGACAACTTCAATTTGAGGTTGGTGATATGATTCTAGCACATCTGAGAAAGGAAAGGTTCCTGAAGGGAACATATAATAAACTGAAGATGAAGAAGATCATACCATGTAAGATCTCGAAGAAATTTGGGGCAAATGCTTATGAGATTGAATTACCTGATGGGATCAGAATTTCTCCGATATTCAATGTCTCAGATTTGTACCCATACAAAGCTGAGGAAGTAGGAACAAATGATGAACAGTAAGAGGTTCAGTGGAAAAAGCAGATGCCAGTTGTAGAAAAGCCGCAGATGGAGTGCATACTGGACAAAAGGGTCAGCAAGAAGACCAAACGAAGGGAATACTTTGAATACTTGGTCAAGTGGAAAGGACATCCAATTGAAGATACCAGCTGGGAAAATGAAGCAGAGATTTAGAAGCATGGGCAGATCGCGCGAGAGATCATGGACAGGAGCCCATGAAAATTTTCAAGTGAGGGAGTATGATGTAGGAGCATTGCCAACGTCAAGCGAGTGTGGGGCAACCACAACACATTTTGAGCACATGATACATTGTTTAAATTTTTTTTGAAGATTGGATGCACCGAACTTAAATGTGATAGTTAAGGAGAGGCGTACTAATAGATTGTAATCAGACCTTGAGTGACTCACTCTCGTCTGAAGTACTAAGAAGGCATTTATGTTAGTAGGTAGCTTTAATGCATAGATTAGACAATTTAGAATGGGAGAGGGAAAACGGAATATAGACACCCTCATTGTGTATTGTACCAGAAGGATGAAGAGTAGGAGAGCATAGAGGAGAAATAGAGAAAGAGAGAGCTGTGTAGCAGACTCCATGTACAAAAGTTCTGAAATAATACGAGAAAGTTGTGATTCAGACTCATGGTGTTCATATATTCTCTATGTATGCATCTTTAAATGTTATTCTCATGAATGTTATGCTCATGAATGTTTTACTCTTTCTGCTGTACATTTTCTTTTATCCTATGTATGAATGATTTCTTGTTGAATGTTCAAAATCTAAGAGAGAGGGAGAGAGTAAGAGGAATGAGTTTCAATTGTTTCTCTATCTGAGCAAGAGTTCCTACAATGAGTGCAGTTGAATTGTCCGCAAGGAGTGTGTTGACAAGGTGTTCAGAGGGTTGTCTCTGAAATCTCAGACTAGATAGATTTTGTTCTCATTCACACAGAGGTGCAGTTAGGCACAGGAGCCGTGCAAGGAGTGTGAAGGTCGAGGAAAATCTCAGAGTTTCGAACTTGAGTAAAGTATTGAGAGACCGCTGCTGCAGAGTGTACGCAAGGTCAAAGAGCATTCAACACTTCAAGTGTCTGAAGGTTGCCGCAAGGAATGCATGCAAGGGTCTTCTTTAAGAATCGAAGTTGTGAGCAAGCTTAGGAAGGATAAAGCCTTTGAAACTATTGAAGGTAGTACAAAGAGTTGGTGCATATTGAGTGATTAGAAGGCATCGAAGTTTTGTGCCACATGTGGATAAGTCCGGGAAAGAATCCTTTGTTCACTTGTAGAAATTTTCGGAGGGAAGAAATAGACGGTTGAAACTCTCTGTAGAGAATCAACGAAATCTTGTTAGCCGTTCGATCTGACAAAGAAGCGAGGAGGTTATGACTGGGTTGCCAAAGTGCAATCTTAGAAGATTTTGAACCGTCAGATCTTCACTTAGATACCCGTCAGCTGTCCGATCTGACATGAGTTGCACGGGGTTTAAAACCTCTCAAGCCGAGCGAAGGTCCCGAAAGGTATCAAGGTGTCGGATTTCAGAATATCAGAAGTCCTATGGATAAGAGGTCAGTAAATCCACAGTGAAAACCCTGAAAACAAATCAGAACCGTCCATCCATTTGGGATGCGTGTTGGAAATCCGAGAAGTTGGGGTTCTACGTTTTGCGAATCCTGAAGACAGGAAACACTTACATCTCAGAACTGCGAAGTCTGGAATCTCGATAAGGAGGAAAGCTCTGTTATCGGGCCCAGCTGACATCATCTCATCACAATGAGAGGTCAAGAATTGGAATTTCGGGAGTCCCATGGGAAAGAGCCAAAGGCATTTGTTTTCCTGAAATTGCGAAGTGATGAGGACTGTCCATCTTTGAGGACGTGTGACAACAATCTCAACTTCCGGGGAAAGTCCCGAAAAGGAAGTCATATCGAGAGATCGAGATTCAAGAGATCGGAAGAATCAAGGGCAAATGCATTTTTCGCATTTGAAACCCTAAAATCCTCAAAGGAGATAGGACTACGGTCACATAAAAGGGAGGTTGTATGGACCCAAAAGTATAGCCTAGGGGACTAGCAGAAGTTGAAGCATCTCGGGATATCAAAGATCAGGAAATTGGGAAGGCAAAGTTTTGCGACATTGGGGATTGTGAAACCTCGAAGCCCGAAATTTTATTTTTTTTGTTGTGAACGGAAAAGCGGTTGAGCCTAAAGGCTATAAGGAGCAGAACAACTTTGTGGGTTGATTTTATTAGAGATTTCAAGGAGAGATTAAAGATCCGCTTCAGCTTGAAGGTGGAATTAAACGATCCTTAAGATTGGGAGGTCAGCGTAGAGGCCTTTGCCGAGGCAGAGGGTGCGTCTGCGTCAATGTTGATCCTGAACGAGGCTCATAGAGCAGCTTACATGGCTCACTCGGGAGTCACAAAGATGAGGGTAGACCTTAAACCCTTATTCTTCTAGAAGGGAATGAAGGTAGACATAGTCAACTATGTGGCTAGATGTCTAGAATGTCAGCAGGTAAAAGCTAAACATAGACCCCCAACAAGATTACTACAACCACATGCTATTCCAGAATCAAAATGGGAGGTTATTTCGATGGATTTTATTGTTGGATTGCCACTGACGAAAAGGAGACATGACTCGATTTTCATAGTAGTAGACACTTTGAAAAAGAGTGCTCACTTTATTCCTGTGCGTATGAC
>JASDQU010173798.1:0-20122 GCA_032191745.1 Picea mariana | reverse complement strand
AAAGAAAAAATAGCTTTTTCAATAACATGGAAAAATTATATGAAAGAAAAGGACGTCTGGATTTCCTTTTACGAGTGGAAATCACAACAATAATTTAATGCCACATTCTGTAGAAAGAAAACAAGAAGAAAAATCCTTTCCCCTTTTCTCATATGACCTATCCTCACCCCACTTGTTTCCTGCCCTGTCCAAACTATATCCATCTCTTATTTGGGCAAAGAAACTAGCAAGCTAAAACCAGACATTAAAAAATCCACAATAAAAGAAGATAAGCAGCAAATCTTGTCCATTGAACACCAAAAATTCCATGTCCTTCTGGATATCATGATCAAGGGAAAAAGGTTTCGGCTCAAAATCTTACAAGATACTGGTTCTGATTTAAATCTTCTAAACAAAGAAATGATTCTTGTCCAATTTTGGCATAAGACCCAACAAAGTGCTATCACTTTGGGAAACCAACCTACTCAACTACTCTATGAAATACCTAAAGAAACTTTTTGTTTCCAACATTATTGTCTATCCTTAAAATTCCTATTCACATAAATCTCAGTTGCCTACATTCTTGGCACTCCCTTCTTTTCTGTTGTTGAGCCACATGGTTATGCCAAACTACCCAATAAATCTCCTGGTTATTTCATCAGCATTCCCTCCCCAACCAAAACTTCAAAGATCTCTATCCAACTCCCTTTTGTGTCTATACCCAGGATATCATCTCATATCCACACAATCTAGAAAAAAGTACTGAAAATAGAATAATTGAAGGGAAAAATGACTAATCTAAGAATTAAAGATCAAATTGCCTAGAGCCATATAAACAACAGATTTTAGAACTCCAGAAATAATTTGAAGCAAAGGTATGCTCAGAAAATCCCATTCAATTTTGGCACCATAAAAAGCATGAAGTAGAACTTCCTTACAAACATTAATATGAAGAAACATCATGCAAAAGAGGAGCTATCCCTATGAACATAGAATACCAAAATCTTTTCTCTGATGAAATACAAGGTCTACTCCACAAAGGACTTATCATAGAATCTATTAGTCCATGGAATTGTTACGGATTCTATGTAAATAAACATTCTGAACAAGTAAGAGGAATCCCTAGATTGGTCATCAACTAGAAACCTTTGAATACGGTATTGTCTGATGACACACACCCTATCCCTAACAAGTCCAGTTTAGTGACCAGAATTGTTGGAGCAAAGATCTTCTCTAAGTTTGATCTAAAATCAGGTTTTTAGCAAGTGGCCATAAAAGAAGAAAATAAATTCAAAACTGTCTTTAGTGTTCCCGCAGGAAATTATGAATGGAATGGCATGACCTTTGGATTGAAAAATGCCCCTTCCAAATTTCAAAGAGTCATGGACAATGCCCTAAAACAATACTTTGATTGGTTGATTGTTTGTATTCATGACATCCTAGTATTTTCTTCCTCTATTGAACAACACTTCAAACATCTAAGAAAGTTCTTGTAGATTATCCAAAAGGCTGGATAAGTATTTTCAAAAAAGAAACTAGAACTATTCAAAACATAGATAAAGTATCTTGGGCACATCATAAATAATGGTGAATTGGTCCTCCAGAACCATGTTGTTGAATTTGCAAATAAATTCCCAGACAAAATTTTGGACAAATTAAAACTCCAAATATTCTTGGGAAGTCTCAATTATATAAACCATTTTTATAAATATTGTGCACAAGATAGAAATTTTTTGAATGACAGGTTGAAGAAAGAAGCAAGTCCTTGGACAAACACACATACCCAAGCAGTCAAGAAAATCAAGGAAAAAGCAAAAACATTGCCACTTCTTCACATATCTGACGATGATCTTTACAAAATTGTTGAAACAGATGCTAGCAATCTTGGATGGGGAGTTGTACTCAAACAAATCAAAATTCATAATGGCATACAAACATAATAAATAGTTCAGTTTGCCTCTAGTCTCTAGAAACCTAGTGAGAAAAACTATTATGCATTAGACAAAGAAATAAAAGATGCCTTGAATGAAATACACAAGTTTGAAATTTTTCTTATCAATAATTTTTTTTTGTTAAGAACAAATGTTGTAGCCATGAAAAAAGATTTGAACAAAGAAGTTAAAAATGCCAGTGATGCCAAGTTTGCTCGATGGCAGGCTTTATTCAGTAATTTTTATTTTGATATAGAACATATCAAAGGTACATCTAATAGTATTCCAGATTTCCTAAGCTGAGAACATTTGTAATCTCATGCAATGATCATCTCTGTTTGTTGGAAAAATGGCTCAGAAGTCTTAATGTCTATCCCTGATCTTCTCAGTTGGGAAAAATAAAAATAAGAATGGAGGCCACATTGGGAATTAAGAATCACTCAGATCATAAATTCAACAAGTTTACATTGACCACAAAGAATGGTCCCTGAGATCCAAGCAAGACCAACATCAAATGTTCTACTCCCCGTCATCACTAGAGCATCTCAAAAGGCATATAACTCTTAGGATGCTTTAAGCAGTACCTTCCATGATATTGATCTTATTTGGGAAATCCACAACCACAGAGGAACACATCAACAATACTATTGTTTTCACAGACCAAGGTTGTTACTATAGTGGCCTGAAAGAAATCCTAACATCTATTTTCCTGACAATGATTATGATTATTCTCACTACAAAAGATTATGGTGGCATTTGTTATAAAAAGAAAATGACCTAACCCTAATCAAGTTTGCAAATGTAAACACTCTGACATTAGGAAGACCTCCAACTTGGCTAGTTGAATGGTGGGAAGCATTTGGAGTTAACAAAAGTGCAGTTTTTCCAGAACTGATATGTTCCATGAGTACTCTCCAACTTCACAGAGTACAAAACCTCTACAAATATGGACCTAATGATGGATAAATCTTATGTAATTTTATTTTAATTCACCACCAATGGGTCAATAAAACTAGAACTTCCATCCAAATGATGAATGGACAACTAGTCATAGTATGCAAACATTGTACAAAGATGTGGGACACATTGATATATGAAGAAAAATTTCATACTCACATTGAAAATGACTAATAAGTCTATCATGTCTTACTGGCCGAAAATGGTGTCAGTCAATTTTTGTGGGTTCACGTTATGAACTCCACTTTGTACAAACTCTTGTCGTTTATCTATCGCGAGGAATCTTGGAAACCCAGAGAACTTCTCTGGCTTTTGGTGTGGTTTGACCTGCATTTCCAAGGTACTTCCAAATACATGGAAATATGATTAGAATCTTGGTTGGATGGCTCTTACATGTTCTCTCCACCAAGTATACAATAAATCTAGAAAGCATATTTGATTCTTAGGGGAATAAGTCGAATGTGTTTTCAAAAAAATGATTCCTTTCTCCAAAAAATTGTATATAAGGAGAAGGGAGGTTTATAGCAAAGGGTCTCAGTTTTTAGTCAGTCTGAGTCTTCTAAGCTCACTCTCTTTGAGCTTTGAGTTTTTCTTTCAAGTTCTTTTGATAATCCTGTGTGATTCTAGCTCAGCACGGACCTAAAGTGGTAGAAGCATTTAGTTTTAGTCTATCAGTCTTTCTGTAATGTTTTGAGAGAGAGAAGTCTGTGCTCAAATTAAATTCTATAAACCCATGCCATTTTGTCTCATATAATAGAAATCAACTTCCACATGGTTATCTCTGAAAATTGTTTATTCTCTTGTCTATGTATTTTGCTATTTATGTTTGCCTACTAAAATGATTGTTGGAAGTTCACTGGAGGTTGGTGCCCAAAAGTTCACTAAGAATATTGTCAGAAGTTCACTTAGGTCCCGAAGAGCATCATGGTAAGTCTCGCTAGGTAGGTGGCCGCTAAGGGAAGTAAGGCGTTGGGTTGTTCGAAGGTTCAAGCTGAGATTTTCTTGGGTTCACCTAGGGGGTCGTCAGGTTCAAGCCGAGATCGCAAAAGAAAGCATCAGCAGAAGCAGAAAAGCAAAGACAAGTAAGAAAAACAAGCAAATACAACCTTGCAAGCTTCATTCTTTGTCGAAGGAAGCCTCTGTGTTTACAAAATGGTATAAGAGCCAAGCCTCATTTTGACCTAGGTATGATAACAGACTTATCTCTCTATTATATGTTTCATTAGCATATATATTTTCGAGAACTATATCAAAAGTCTCGAGCCTTTCAAAGACAAGGTTTCCACTTTTGCGACTCTCTTAGTTCTAGCTAGTCATTTTCTGAGGAGTCGGCCAAGAGCCTATTCAAAAATCTTTTAGAGAACTAGAATTAAATTCCCTTCTTTTTTATGCAGTGATAGTTATTACTATCTTTGAAGTTATGGATCGCTCTATTCCTTTTAAAGAAGTAAGGGATGTTGAATGCAGTACTTATGAAAGTAGCCTTAGCTCTATGTTCTCTGATAAAGTTGTTGAAAGGTATTTAAGTTTAACACATTCTGATCCCATAACTTGTCTCACGATCCACCACATACCCTCCATTGAGACATTAGATCCTAGACTCCAGGACATCTATAAAGGTATAATAACACTTGGATCTCCTAAATATGGATTGGGTTACATGGAACAATGTGAAAAAGTTATTCCAGCCTGCAGATTTGATAATCCCATACCCCCATCTCTCCAAAGAGAAAATATTTCTTAAATCCATAAATTTCACTCTATCATGATGGGATGTCCAAAAAACACCATTGAACAAAAATGAACAAAGAAAATGCTAAATTGGATATTTTAACTCATATAGAGTCAAAAGAATTCAATATATTCGTCCCTAATTAGGAAAAAACCCATCTGTCTCAATAATTGTGCACATTTATCTCCAAAAACAATCTTTGGATTTCTTTATATGTCTGGAAAAAAATTGCAAAATCCAACAATCCAAATGTTAGAAACATGAAGTCCTTCTAGACATGAATGGAAAAATCTGGAAGGAAAACCAGTAGAATCAACATACACCTTCCCTCCTTTCAAAGGAATTATCCTTGAAGATGGAAACAAACAAGATAGATTTGTGCCTCTTATGTTGGAAGATGAAGTTTCCCAACTGTTTGGTTTAGAAATAAAAGTACGGTCTGTGTATGAACAAATAAACTGGACTAATACAGCCTTGAGAGGAATGGCGACTCACACTTTTGTAACAAATGATTATGCCTAAAAAGGAAAAATCAGAGCTCTAAAAGTTTCTACAAACACAATATTCCAGGCTGTAAACCAATTAAACAATAGAGTAACGGACATTACTGATTGTGTTGAAAACAGGCAAGAGTTAGTAAAGAAGAAAACAGATGATTCTGCTAAAAATCATGAGGAATTAATGGAAGGATTAGGAGAAGATTTTTTAGTAGTGGGAAAAACTCTCTTAAAAATACACGAGAAAGATACTCATCCAGATAAACCAATTCCTTAGTATTTTATTCTTCCCCATGCACCCATATCTATCATTTCTCTTGTATATATCTAAGAAGAAAAAGAAATTCAGAAAAAATTCCCACCTCATTTTCCGATGGAAGATGTTGATCCCTCTTCCTCTACCAATCCAAATATTTCCCTAGTCTCCATCCAATGCCCTTCATATGAAAATATATCTCATCATATGAGCAGACTACCAACACCTGATATTCTTGGGAAATGAAAAATGCCTGATTCATAGTCATTTGATGAAGAATGGTTTCTCGAATGGAATATATATAGTCTGTCCATTGGCTAGATTCACCAATTGTTTGACAGAATGTATGTTTCTTACAAAATAATGTGAATGAAAGGGAAAACTGAAATAGAGGCATGCAAATATTTGGTCCAATGCTTCACAGGAACTTTGAGTAAAATGTGAGAAATTATCTCATCTCCAATAATGATAGCAAAAATAGAAGCAAAAGTACTCAAAGATGATCAAGGAGATGTAGTTTATCACCTTGATGGAACACCACATAGTAATATGATTGGATCCCTTACCACACTAATCCTAGAACACTGGTGTGGGATAGAAGAAGAAATTGTTGACAAACATGAACTGATATTAATGAATATCAAATGTAAAAAGATGTATGATTACAAATAATTCCACAAAGAAAGGACCCAAAGGATATATGAAGCAAAAGATAGCCAAAATATTTTGTGGAAACAAGTATACCTTGCCACCATCCCTATCAAATTTGTTGAATATCTCAAAATGCAAGAAATCTTCAAATTACCTTATGAAATGTATACTTGGGGTGAAATTTACTCACTCATCACCAAATCTTTGATAGGATTATGTACAAATATGAATGTCCACAAGTCTATCTAGAAATTGTCTCATCTACCAGATAATAAATCTATCTGTGAAAAATATGGACTATATATGGATGACCTTGTCAAGCGGAGANCATAAGATATAAAACTAAAAAAACATTATGCTCAAGAAAGACAGAAAGTACAATGTTGGCTATGTGGTAAATCTTGACACATTGCAAGCTCATGCCCAGAGGAAAAAACTTCAAGAAATTCCAAAGGGAAAATATCTAAACAAAGGGCTAGAGAAGAACAAAAAAAGGTCGGCATAGAAACTGAGCAACAATTAACAAATAGAACACACTGTAACATGTGTGGAGCAAATAATCATACCACAAACCAATGTCCTCACCATCCTTCTGTCAAAAGAGAAGAAGTTCATCTTCTCCATGAATGATGTTTCTCAGAATCAACAGATACTTCATAATTTGAGTATGCTTCATCCGATGAAGAAATTTTCATGGCTCATCATTTCCATTGCAATGATCCTAACTATTGTTTATGTGAAGATTCTTCTGGTTCAGATTCAACATCAGATTCTCCCAAGCACAGAGAAAAAATAAAAGTATGTATGTGGCAAGACACGTATGATCATGATGCTCAAATGCTAACACAGATCAAATCTTTACCAAAAGGGGAAATGAAGAAAGGTCTTCTAGAATCCTTTTTAAAAACAATGGCCTCCGAATAGAAACAGAAGGATCCAAGAGTTTCTTCTTCAACAGGTACAAAACCTTTATTTTTAGATGCTTCATTTGAAATAAATACCATGTCTTTTAACAAGCATAATAAGGATACCAAGCTTCAACAACCTTCTTTGACTGATTTGGCTAAAGAAGTATTTTATATAAAGAAAAAAGTTGTAGAACTTCGCCTCAAGCTTAATCAATATGAAGAAATTTCTGAAGATTCATATAAAGTTGATTCTTGGGTTCGCCAGGAAATAAAATCTCTAAAAGAACAAGTGACATCATCTCCTCCTCCACTTGAAGATGTTCCCAATGAACAAGAAAATAATCTACACATCACCAGACATGATCCCAACCATTTACAAGGGTTAAATGCTATGAAAATATTGATTATCCAATACCAGAAATACCATGTTGAAATCATTATAGAAATTGAAGGAGAAATCTTCTTCTTGAATGCTGTGTTAAATAGTGGTTTTGACATGAATTTACTCAATCAAGATTTGATCCCTTCTAAATACTGGCTCTCTAGTAAATATTCTATTGTAGGTCTAGGAAATGTTTCTACCAATACTAGTTTTGAAGATACTAAGGAATTAATATGGCTTGACCAATGTTCCCTTGGTATGAAATTCCTCCTCGTTGATTTTCCTGTAGATTGTGTCCTAGGAACTCCTTTTCTTGCAGTTGTTGAACCACATGGGTTAACAAGAACATCCTTAGGTCACCCAACTTATTATCTCACCATCCCTAGTCTTATAAACAATGGTCTTCCTGTAAAAAAAATACTTTCGTTCATTTCAAAACCACAGATAAATATTATCTTTTTCCCAACCACAAGTTTTATCGTTATAGAAACCTGGGATGATTTGAATAATAGACCAACAATAGAGAATATTGATGATAACCTTGGATGGACATAATATCATCAAAATTGGGCACCACACTAGGAATTGCATTGGTCTGAAGGGATTGAGTTTGGGCTCCCAGGATTCTCTTCCAATACTAGCATACATGTAATTCCACCTCAACATCTTATAAGAAGAATGCACTAGGCGCCAACCCTTGCAACCAGAGAAAAATTGGTAGAAATGGGAGATATAACTAGACTATGCTTTACATTCAGGAGATGGTATTATCAAAATCTACAACAACGATAGACTACACCAAACCATTATTATTTTGTTATCAAGTGAATGAGATCTCTACAGTCTTGGCCACAACAAGATCCTTCTCAAAGACATTTTGAAATCAATTATCATCAATACAAGGCTATGTGGGACCACATGTGTTTATGGAGTGACAGATACAGATATTATTACTGCATGATGAAATTTTCAAGTAATTTCAGAAATAACACTAATCCTGAACCAGAATGGATTGAAGCATGGTGGAAAAAGTTTGGTTTTAACTCAAGTGTCATTCATCCAGACGCCATAGAAACTTGGCAATTTGTCCACCAAGTAAATCTGTCCGATAATGTTCATCATCTTCGCCAAATATCCAATACTGGTTTCATGAACATGTTCATAGATGAAAAACATCCTTGGGTCATCAGAATCAAATATGTCCTTCAACAAGAAGAAGATAGCAATCAAGACCCAAATATGTACCGAGAGGTTTTTACACAACATTGGCATCCATATCGTTTTAACCATTTTCATTATCAGCTTGTTGAAAAAAGGTTATTAGTGGGACCTATCCACTATCATGTCTTACTGGCCGATAGTGGTGTCAGTTGATTTCTGTGGGTTCATGATACGAATTCCACTTTGTATAAACTCTTGTCGTTTATCTGTCACAAGAAATCTTGGAAACCCAGAGAACTTCTTTGGCTTTTGGCGTGGTTTGACCTGCATTTTCAAGGAACATCCAAATACGTGGAAAGATGATTAGAATCTTGGTCGGATGACTCTTGGATATTCTCTCCGCCAAGTATACAATAAATCTAAAAAATATATTTGATTCTTAGGGGAATAAGTCGAATGTTTTTTCAAAAATTGATTCGTTTATCCAAAAACTTGTATATAAGGAGAAGAGAGGTTCATAACAAGGGGTCTCAGTTTTTAGTCAGTCTGATTCTTCTAAGCTCCCTCTCTTTGAGCTTTGAGTTTTTATTTTAAGTTGCTTTGATAAGCCTGCATGATTTTGGCTCGGCCAACACAAACCTAAAGTGGCAGGAGAATTTAGTTTCAGTCTATCAGTCTGTGTGTAATGTTTTCAGAGAGAGCAGTACGTGCTTAAATTCAAGTCTATAGACCCATGCCATTTTGGCTCATATAATACAAATCAACTTCTGGATGTTTATCTATGAAAATTGTCTATTCTCTTGTCTGTGTATTTTGCCATTTTTATTTGCCTACTAAAGCTATTGTTGGAAGTTCACTGGAGGTTGGTGCTCGAAAGTTCACTGAGAAGATTGTCGGAAGTTCACTTAGGTCCTGAAGAGCGTCGTGGTAAGTCCCGCTAGGTAGGTGCCTGCTAAGTGTAGTAAGGCGTTGGGTTGTTCGAAGGTTCAAGCTGAGATTTTCTTGGGTTCACCTAGAGGGTCGCCAGGTTCAAGCTGAGATCGTAGAAAAAAGCATCGACAAAAGTAGAAAAACAAAGACAACCTTTCAAGCTTCATTCTCTGTTGGAGCCATCAACAATAAATGCTCAAGCACCCCATAAATCCTTGATCGATCCTTTAATTATTATATTTTAGTGATGACTAAAACGATATTATTTTTTCTTGATTTAATTCCATTAATTTGTCTATGTAAGATTTACTTAAATAAAAGGGTAAGATAAAGTAAAGAGACCTCATTCAAAAATATATCTAGCCTTGAAGTGAAATCAATGATTCAGTTAAAGTCCTCTCGCAAGCTACCATATAATAAATAAATTCATGTCTAACAAATAATTCAAGTGATTTGGTTTAAAGGTAAATCGTAACTCTTAGGTCAAGGTACTTTATATTTAATCTTAAAAATTTTCAAGGATTCATATACAAGTGTCATCATAACGCGTAAATCAAGAAAAAACCTCCAATCTTATAAATAAAAAATTCCTGAGAAGGTATTTACTTTGTCATTGGTGAAGGCTGTTAGGGTTAAAGGCCAAATGTAAACTCGCCTTGCCCAACGAAAGGTGAGCGTCACGTAGGCCTGATTAAGTAATTAATGTGCAGGGCATTCTACTTTCAGGAAAACGCCCAGGTGGAAGCTCCCCACCTTCAAATAATTAACATTGCTCTGCGTATTAACATTGCAAGGAAACTCCAACGTGGCATCCCCACGCGTTTTCAATACTTGAATGTTAGGCACGGTTTTCCAGCCAAGAATTCACGATGCCCACAAATTCCTTAGATATTCAATGATGGGCGAGGTTTTTCACACCAAACATTTTGCATTAGGTTTTTTAACAGCTAATGCAAAAGAGACTCCAAGAGATAGAAAGACGCTATGAGTCACATGCTGGGTGAAATCGTAGGATACACGCAGAACCCAAAAACTAACCCAGCAATGAAGTGGAACGCTGAAAAAGAGTGCACCCCGAAATGAACTGCTCTCTCTTATTACTCCCTGCTTTAATGTTCTAGTCTCTATATACATTGATATCAGCGTATTTTGATAGCGGGCAGATTCACCACCAATAAAGAAATCCAACATTCTGACTGTGACCGGACAGGAGATGCACCAGTGAGCCTCGTTCTCAGTGTGCTGGTTACATGGTGCCATCCACTATATTCAAATTATGGATGGAATGAAGGTCCTCCGGCCAGAGTATCTTAAAATTCGAGAGAACAACCATAATACAAATAATAATTTCTATTAGGTTTCTATTACACACAATATTACAGGTATATATAGTTGGAATCAGATCCAACTATCTCCAAACATAAAGATAGCTGTTGAGAGAATCTTTCAACAACTTCCTACACAATTTATTGTAAACATTATTTCAACACCCTCCCATAATGCTTACATTATAAAAATTTACAATACTCAATAACAAATTACAATATTAATCATTTTCTTTCTTTGTTTAACTGGTCTTCATTAGCACTCCTATCCACTTTCAAATCTTTGACGAATTTGTAGAATTGACACTTCTTGACTTCTCGAAGAACAATCTTGATACTGAATTATCCTATGGATACACTACCATCTGTTGATTTCCCTCAACGAGTAAATTTCAACAGTTATATAGGACAATGATCTGTTGGACATTTTCAGTAGTCAATCATACAATTGACCTTTTAACACACGCTCACAAACACAATGATAACCTATAACCGATTATCTTGCAGCATCTAAGTACAACAAGACCTTTCAGCATTTAACAAACTTGTAGACATACTCAAATATGTGATGTGTTCCCTTGGCACCAAAGAACATTGAGAACCACTGATTTAAATCATGTTACTCTGTAGATTGATTGGTTCTCCTTCATATATAATTTTACACTCAAAATAATGTTAATAGATATTAACACTAATTCAAAATATTATTTTCTACTTAAAAAAAACTCCATGCAGCAAACTACTCCACTTATCAAACCCTTTTGTCAGCATCAAACAAATTATTCCATCTTTAATCAGTATATTACAAGAAAAATATAAAGACCAAACTCCTTTTAAGACTGCCCAGATTCGGATCTGCCATTAACTCTAGTGGCTGCTACAAAAACCTTGTTCCCTTCTTTGGTGAATGAGGCCTGCAAGCGGATGATGACAATCACAACCGGTGGCTTCCTGTAGTGGTTCTCAACAGCAATACCAAACAATATGTTGACAGCAACGTTTTTCCTTTGGTATTTGCAGTTACGGCTCCTTATCTCTATGTACAGAGAGACGGATCACATAGATTTTGCAGTTCAATACTTCCACAACGGTTTGCACAACAAATTAAGAAATTCAACAAAGAATTATGCTACATATGTAAAGAGAATCGTCTCCCAATCTATTTCATATTCCAATCCCTTTTTTGAGAGAGTCAAGGTCGTCCTTGTTATGATACCATTTTAAAATTTCAGATAACAACCATAAACACAAATAATAATTTCTAGGTATATATATAGTTGGAATCAGATCCAATTATCTCCAAATATAGAGATAATTGTTGAGAGAATCCTCCTACAAATCTTCAACAGATTCAAACCAAATCCAAACCAATCTATTGTAAGCATTATTTCAACAAAGAATTTACCCAAGAAAAATATAAAAAAATCCGAAAATCTCGAAAAAAAACATGTGGTCTTTCAAAATCGTGATAAGAAAAAAAACGCCACGATCATGAAGTGAAAAGCAGAGATGGAGCGAACACTTGCAGTGGAGAAAAAGGGGTTTGGTAGCAAAATATGAGTCCCCAAGAAATCCGTTGTGGGTTCCCACCAAATTTATGGAATGCAAAATAGAGAAGGCAGGAAAGAGACCCCCCTCCAGTGGTCATTAGTGTGCCCGCGAATTTGTTGGGGAGGATTTCGTGTGGGTTCCTCCAACTCACGCAGGTATTCAGAAGAAATTTTTCTGCAGAGTAAAAACAAAGAAAACAACCAAACTCTTGAACAGAAGGAATGCGCAAGGCATTTAAGAAGACTCAGGGTGACTGTAAAAATGTTCTGGGCCTCAGAAAATGTAGAGTAACTTGTCAAATCGTTGAGATGATTCAACTCACAGATAAATCTGGCAAACAACGACCAACTCAGAAGTGAAAAGAGCGTGAACATTGCAGAGGGTAGATAAATTTCTTCAAGTTTAAATACCGGCAGAAGGCGTGTCCAACACCAACAAGGAGAAACACAAAAACTTAAAATGTAGAGCAACCAAGTGCCCTCGCCGGGGTTTCTTAGAAAATCAAAAGAATGGCCTTTAAGGCCAAACTCTAAATCGTATTTACAAGTCATCGAAGCACCGACAACCAACACCTAAAATCCACAATGTATGCCAAAACATGGGGTAAAATCAAATGTCAAGTTCGAGCGCCAACGAAGGAGCCCACGAGGGACATAAACACAACTACGCATTAAAGGACATCACAACAGCGTTCTAGAAAATTGCATAACAACAACTCAAGGGACATAACAACAAACTTTTTAGAACATACAGGTCATGACAACATCGTTCTTATTACCATTAAGCAACAAGGAGAAGGCGTTCAAAAAACAAGGTCTTCATACATAAGCAGCAAAAAGGAAAACCTTACATAATAACCAAAGTTTATCACCACTCAAGATGCAGAGAGAACACCTTCGAATACAATGTATTTATACATATGCAACAAAAAGGAAAACATACACAAATAACCCAATTTAAGCACACAAGCCTTCTATGTTTCAGATCTACCACCAATAAATTACCCACTACAGTGCCAGAGATCCATTACAATTTTCATCGAGAACTAACCTATAAACAAAATTTAAACCATTACAAATGTAAACTTAACATGTGTACCGTAACCGAAGGCTAAGAATCCGAAGTGGCTGTCCGATGCTTGTGCTTTGTCCAACTCTTGTTTTCTAACTGCTAATACCTCACCTGTACCTCCCAGCCAATGCTAGGGGTACTTTTCTTCCCCATGAGCCCCCTGAGCCACAAAGGGGCCACACACATAAACCAAAGAAATCTAGTTCCTAGATTGCCTCGCAAGGTCGAGCTACCACTCTCTAATTGAGTTGGGTATCCCAACTCCCACAGGAAAAACCAGTCAAGAAAATTTGACAGCATAACCTTACGCCTACCAGTCGTGATCCATTTCCCTTCTTTGCCATTTATTTTATAGAGTTCCCCTTAGTGACCTTTCTATTTGCACATTAAATTAGTTTTGTTAAAAAATTATTAGAAAATATTTTCCTCCATACACTTGTCACCCAATCTCTTAGTTGCACCAAAATTTCATTTAATTAATTAAATTAAATTTGTCAATTTCTCTCACCCACCTAAAAACATTCCTAAAAACTCTCCTTGGTGTCTCTTTATTCCCTGACATTCCCTTAATGACTGAAGCATTTCTTAAAGAATAGTTGAGTTCATTTTAGGAAATTTCTCTAGACTAGATTCATTTCTATGTTCCACATTCCTTTTGCAATTAATTTCCCATTTTTGTCGAAGTTTGAATTTAGAAAGTTTTGCACATAAACAACAATTACATTTTTAGATAAATTAATCCTCGTTTAAATTCTAAATTTAGTTTTTCCCCCTTTCTTTTCTTCATCCCCCCTTTATTAATTGTTTAATTAATTTGTATCTCTCATATCCTACTTAGACCTAGACTTTAATTTCAACTAGGCGTAGAAATTTTTTAAGTGATAAATTATAATTAATAAACTTTACTCATACATAATTAATTCAAGGCTGACCATGTCAAAGTAAGATATTTTTTTCTAGGCACTTAGGTTCATTGACTCACATGTGTAAATATCATGACGTTCCCTTCAAAATGCACTACGTGCTCCAAGAGTGCCACTCGCCTTTATTCATGTCTCATTTATGCGACGCTCCCTTCAAGACGCACTACATGCTCTAATGGTGCCACTTGCCTTTTGACTGATTTTCGTAGACATCTAACCCTTGGAGTCAAAATTCCATTAGGTGACCTTGTGGGAGACTAAGGGCCTCTAAGGAATAAGGACCCTAACTTATTACGCACTCCTTACAATCTTTGTGAGTGATTGTCTCAGTCTTCCCTCACGACATCATGGATCTCTTGAACTAGGTAATCATTAACCTACAGTTCGAGCCACGACGAGAGTGATAGTAGGATGTGGCATGTTTGTTTCCACACCTCTCCCTCAATATATTCGGTTTTTGTGCATGACCCATTTACTCCTAATGTGAGTCTGATTGTCAAGCTATCATCAGTGTGCATCCGTCAACGAAACATGTCAACGATCCATAAACAACATCATAATATAAAAGTCATATGCCACATATGCTATAACAAAAAAACTCAAACCATAAAAGTTCACTCCCTGACTCGGTTCGTAGCCCAAGTAGGTCCATCGATTCCATAGGCATCCTCAATATGTCAAGAGTCATGCATACTTAGGAGAAACTAGTCAATAACACCCATTGACACATATATAATCAACTAACATATCATCATTTCCACAACATCATCATAATACATAAGAGAACAATCAATCATATAATGAGTCGGATCACTTGCATGCAAGTATCCTCAAAGAATAAGTCGATCATGTGTGTGCAAGAGAAGGAAGTTACACCCTTCCCCCAACAAGCTCATGTAACCCCTTCTCTCTATTAAGAAATTATGGGTAAATAAAAATATGATAAAATGACTTAGCCCCTTAAGCCCCCTCTCTTGTGGAATCATATCCCCCCTAGAACTCTTGTCCTTTTATTTATTGCAGCCATCGAGATATTTTATTATTAATAATGATCATAGCATTACATTTCCTTGGCACACTGGCCTCTTCAATTGTTTGGGCACTCCATCCTTTCATGAAATAAAAAAAATACAATGTTTCATATGGGGACTGAAAACTTGAGTATTACAATAATGTTGGTGGATACCAAGTGGAAAATGGGTTTTGCAAATGTTGTTCGTTGGCCCAAAGTGAATTATAAGAATGATACGGATTTGAATGAATACCCAATGGATGATTTTTCCAAGGTCCCTTTTTATTTATGATACAAAGTTGTTCAACTCCTTAACTTGTTCCTTGATAAACTTATTTTAATCCAAGTAATGAAGGATAGTTTCTTGTATGATGGTCCCATTCACATATAACACATATTTATACACTATCTAAGAGACTCACGAAAGGGATGTTTCATGAGACATTTTGAACAAAATATAGCCAAGGGTAATGTTTCTCCATCTTTCTTCTTATTGATTTTGATGGTATTTAGTTGGGAAATTAGAGAACTAAGCACGTCAATTTTAAAATTATCTAAAAAATTCCCATTTTCAACTTGAATAAATTAACTCTTTGAGGATATACTAATCATTGAAAGGATTTCTAGAGATCCCTTTCCTTGTTTATTATTACCTCTTCAATATAATTTGCATAAATCACAAATGGTGTTATGTGGTAGTTGGGAAACATCTCTAGCCACCATCAAATTCAGAACATCCAAACACTCATCTCAACCTTTGAGAAAAAAGTATCCATAGTGTTTGCGAGCGTAATTGATGTTGGTTGGATTTTCTAAGATTATATTTGAATATTTTAACACAGTACTTGAGACTCTCTTCTTCCTTTTGATCCATCTTGAAGAATTATGCTCAGAAATCCCTAGCTTGGAAATAGTGTTGATATTTTTTAATAAATTCTTGTCTCATACCTTCCCTATTTTATACATAATTTCCACCCAACCCCATGAACAAGCATAAAGCTAAATATTTTAGGGTAGCTAGAATTAATTTTGGTTTCTAGGCATTGGATGAGTAGTTGTAACTACGAAATAAGACATCAAACTCAAAGACATGTGTTTAGATCCTCACTACTTAAGTGATGGAAATGGGGTAGGGAAATAGGTGGGATGTTTTTTATCTAGGTTTTATCCTCTACATCCCAAATGGGAAATTCAAATGTGATAGGATTCTTTGGAATAAATCCCTTCTCTTCTCCTTATGCTTGTTCTTTGACCATGAAGAATAAAGGATTCTCCCAAAATTTCACAGGTCCTCTAATGGATATAGAATCTTCTAAGGTACATA
This sequence comes from Picea mariana, assembly GCA_032191745.1. NCBI lineage: Eukaryota > Viridiplantae > Streptophyta > Pinopsida > Pinales > Pinaceae > Picea > Picea mariana. The sequence continues at coordinate 3,532 of JASDQU010173798.1, read as the reverse complement.
AAATAACTATTTCTAGTTTATGAATAGGTATTTTAGGAGGATTTAGGTTAGCATAAGCTATGGAAGATTCTTCAAGGTTGGATTCTACCTCCTCAACAAGAGCAGTTTTGTTCACTTGTGGTGGTACATCCTTTTCTTAGTCCTCTTCCTACCATTGTGTTAGCTTATTGGGTGGCTCGTATTGTACAATATAAATGTTCTCTTTAATATATGTCCCTATGCACACATCCTAAACTATCATGATTTTGAATTTAGTGGAATAGAGACTCAACACATAATATTATGGTGAACGCGACAAGATTTTACACTATAGAGATTCTACCGTAAATTAGTCGTTGCATCTTATCGTCTATGTTCCCCTGCATTCATTCCTATATTTATTTAAAATTAATTCTACAGGGTTTCTAAATTAGTATAAAAAAAGATATTCTTAATTCTTTTAGTGTTTCCCCAAAAATGACAGCTCTAAAACATGTCTTTTTAAAGGAAAACTATTATAAGGATTCGCTTAATTATCAAACCTAGGGTTGATCTTGAACTTATGAAACACCAATGATATGTACGCAGAGTTAAGAATCTAAATATTGACTGGTTCTTATATCATGCCTAATCAAAAAGATAAATTACCTTTTTCAAAAGAAACCTAAGTTATGCAAATGAAAACTGAAATTAGAGTTCACTACTATGATTGTGTTTGGTTTTTTCGGTGGCTACTCTTTACTACTGGATTCAACCTCATAAGCTCTATTTTTTGAAACTCAATTCTACAATAATTTCATTATGAAATCAAATATGAAAATAATTCTCAATTTAAATTCACATATATAACAATATAAAAGTAATCTCCTAGGAAATGAAAAGAGTTATGTGTAAAAATATATTGACGAACATAAAATAAATAGAGTATAAACAGAGTATTACATTCAATTTCAAAATGAAGAAATATAAAATAAATTGTCTACAACAAACAAACTTGCCTTTGTACCTCTTGAAGTGGGCCTTGCTAAATTTTTGAGTTAGATTCATTGTGAGATGACAAGTTACTCGTTTTGTATGAACTAGATGTCGACTTGTAGTGTAAGAAATGATTCCCAGTTAGAGTGTCAATCAAGCGAATTAGAGATTATTAGTTGGAGGGACAACCAGTAGTTTTGGATCTATTTTCCAGCTAGATGGCTAATGTGCGACTAATATGGTGATACTTGTTACATTATATGTTTGATTGTATGATAGCTTGTGTGGCTATGGTGTTGGTACTTGTAGACATGTCTATAAGAGCATGTGAGTCTTTCCCATGCCATATGATATGGATGGATGTGTTTTAGACCACTACATGAAGAACATCTTAGTTAATACCTCCCTAGCTAAGAGGGAGTGTTGATGTTTTGGTAGCTGCGGGAGTTATTAACCTCCATGTGTAACCTATGACTTAAAATAGAATATTTCGAAAGAAACTGAACCATTAAACAGATGTGTGGAAACCCTAGAAGACAAGTCGGCCTAGAATAATAGATAATATTAGAATATTATCTACCAGAAATACAAGTCATCTCCACAGGAAAAAGATAAATACAAAATATAATTCCCAAAAAGTTAGGTTGCCCTAGCCAGAAAAGTCATTGGACAAATTAATATAAATAGAGGACATTTTAGCTCATTTTTACACCCAGTTTATGCATAAGTCTTGTGGAGAGATGCAGTTGTAGTTGCAACTACAATTGCAAGGAGGAATAAGGGTGCATGTTCATCTCTTAGTCTTGGGCTTGATCTCTCTCTTAGTGATTGATCAGGGGATCAAATTTTGCTCAAAAATTCAAAGTGCTCAAAATTGCTTCAAATCAAACAACAGCGTAGGCCTCATTGTTACAAACCCAACGCAACTCATTTGGGTTCAAATAGATGTTGGGAGCGAGAGATATCGCGTTTTGTTCAAAATAACAAACAAGCAAAAAAAAAAGGATGCTGACTGTACAATCCGTACAGTCCGTATAGACGCTGACGTGGTAGGTTGTACGACACGTGGCAGGAAGTTATTGGAATAGTTGGCATGTGACATGGTTTGCTGGAAGTGAATGGGATGGCCACACGTGGCCTAATCAATGGCCTCCACATGTCACCTGTTTATTGGATTAAAATCTTTGCACTTGGTAGGAGTCGACCCAGTGACCTCCGGGCAGGGTAAAGCTTTGGGAAAGGCCGCTCAACCGGCATGCCCGCACATGTTACTTAACATTTATATGCATTCTAATATATTTAACATTGCAAAAATGTGTACTAGGTCGTGAACTAGGCCGGGGCTAAGCGTCGGCCCATGGTTATATATTGTATTGCATACGACCGGTGCTACGGGTGGTTAGACCCACCGTAATATATATTGTAACCATTTGAGATGTGTGTGGTTTGATATAACATGTGACCAATGTGTATGCACATGGGTTTAAACCTTACAGTTATGTCAACGATTTGAAACTTTACCCCTGTTGTGTATTGCGCGGTCACATGGTGACCATGTGCCCATGGGCCTTGGTAGTTAAGGCCGATAGGTAATCATTTGACAGTCTGGACCGGTTGTACGGTTGCACCCAGTGCAAAGTTTTTATTCTTTAAAATGTGTGTGGGCTAGGTTGAGCCAACAAGGGTGCGTTTTGTAGATGTATAGACAACAAGCTTGAAGGGGGGACTTCCAGGAAGCCTATCTTCTTCATTTTTTGGCTAAACGAGGTTCCGAAAAATCCCAGCTAGGGGTTTTTGGACATTCTGAAGCCATTGGAGCGGTCTATTTGGCATTTTGAGAATTGTAAAACACATTTTTGATCATTTTTGAGAAAATAATACAAATGATCCATTGGAAGCTGGACCAGGAGATGTAGCCCAAGAGAGGGTTGAACTCCTTTATCGTTTGCTATGTTATGTGTTTTCTTCTCATTGATTATTCTGTTGTTTATATGTATATTGAATGAGTAAATCCTATTTAAGTTGTGTTGCAAAGTTGATCTATTTTCATTTTAACACATAAATTTTACTTGCAAATATTTTCAAGAATACAAGTCTTCTTCATTTTTAGATCAAGTTGGTATCAGAGAATAGGTTTTTGAAGACTTGATTATTTGCAAGTGTTTTGTTTTCTGATTCTCACAAGGTTGAAAGTCACAAGAGGAGAAGGTTAACTTGTATATCCAAGTTCTCATCCTTCAAGGAGGAAGCATATATCATCACCGCAATTTTCAAGGAGGCATTCACCAAGTATGGCTCATGAAGAGAGTCATGAACATGTTCCTATAGAAGATGAAGATCTCAGAAAGGTTGTCATGGAAATGAGAGATATGATGAAGATCTTGATGGAAAGGAATACAAGGTTGCAAGGTGAAGGCTCCAACCTTTCAAAGCATAAGGGAGACAGTGGTGATAAAACTCCAAATGGAAATGGACGGAATGGTGCTTCTCCACCACCCTCTCCTCCATCTTCTTCTTCTTCTTCTTCTACCAATTCAAGACCTCTTCCGAATTCTCCAAAGGGACATGGTAGAACTCC
>JASDQU010173795.1:0-20818 GCA_032191745.1 Picea mariana | reverse complement strand
TAATAAAGTGAAGTGATGAGTGTATTATAATTCAAAGTGAATTCAAAATAAATTATTTCAATAATAATTTTAATGGAGAAATTAGAAGTGGACCCAACCCTAAAATAAGGAAAGTGGGGCCAAGTGACCTACAATATGTTTTTAAGGAAGCTACTTGGAGAGTATAAATAAGAGGTAAGGCTCTCTTATTTTATACACACTTGAGCATATTGAATATCTATATGTGTCTGAGGTTTACAAATGATATATTAGCCGAAATTCTGAGGATAGTGAAGAAAAGAAGGTCGAAATGCAAGGACAGGTGGTTGTAGCCACATTCCGGTTGTAGCCAGAGAACAGAGGGGGTTGTAGCCTCCTTCTGGTTGTAGCCAGAGAATTGGGGAGTTGGAGCTTCCCTCAGGTTGTAGCCTGAGAAACCAGGGGGTTGGAGCCTCCTTCAAGTTGCAGCTGGAAAACAAAGGAAGTTGGTGCTTCCAATGAATGTAATTCTTCAAGACATATAAGAAAAAGCATTCCGTGGTTTTCTCCCGATTTGGGTTTCCACGTAAAACACTGGTGTACTGTGTATGTGTATGATTGTTCATTTGTTCATTGCTTATTTACTCTGCAGTTATTGGATAATAATGCTTCATTGATATAACACTTGGATTATATGGTTAAAAGGAATTAAATTGCTCTATTATTGATTCACCCCCCCTCTCAGTAATCCAACACACTGAACATGATCGTGAGTGCCCTCTGGCAAGAACTCCAAGAGTCTCTTGAGGACAAGTTCAAAAAATTGGTGCAACTCATCAAGGGTAAGCACCCCGAGTTCCACTTGGAGGATATTCACTCCCATTCTTAGCATCCTCATTCTTCACACTCTCATTAGATTCTTCCACATTCCTGGAATAAGGCTCCCAAATTTGAGATGCATAAATTTGATGGATCTGACCCAATAGGATGGGCTTCACAAATGGAACACTACTTCTCCCTCCATGATATTTGGGATGATGAGACCAAACTCCATGTGGGGGTTTTGTACTTGGATCGGGAAAGATGGAAATGGCGACAATGAAATAAGAAATGCTATCCATTCTTACCCACTTGGACCATGTTCACCAAAGTGGTTTGTACCCATTTTGATAGGGAATCCTATTTTTTGGGTCAAATCACCAAGCTCAAACAAACATGATCTGTGACTGAATTCATCACATCATTTGAATTTTTTTTCCATTATCATTAAGGGATTATAGGATGAGTTCTATATTGAATGTTTTATGAGTGGCTTAAAGGACGTCATTAAGGCTTAGGTTTGCATGCATCATTCGCTCACTTGGTTGTAGGCATTCCAATTAAATAGGGAATGGAGACCATTCTTCAGGCCAAACCCCTATGCACTAAATTTCCCAATCATCCTCTCCTAGGGGATACATCATCTCTGACGCAAACATTGAAAGGCAAAAAGGTATCTCTAGCATAAATGGTGGAATGTCACAAGAAAAGAATTTGCTATTAATGTGATGAAAAGTATTCGTCTGACCATAAATTTTGTGAACAAAAATTATTCTAGATTGATGCATCAACTTCCACTTCCTCTGAAGACATCCCATCATATGAGAAACCTTACCAAGAGTACACCCAACCAAGTGTCCACCTTGAAGATTCAGTTTCAACCCATGTGGAACCAGCGGAGCCTATCATATATCTTCATGCCCTCTCAGTAATTTCAGTGATCCAGGTGGATATCAGTGGCCACCCACCTCTTCCAGTTGGATCACATATAATTTTCATCTTGGTAGTTTTGTTTTATCTTTTTGGTTCCTAACCTTTCAGGTCCATTTTGAGGCACTAAATAGTACTTTATGAGCCCACCATAGTCACATTGTAGAAATAGTTATATTGTGATGGAATAATTTGTAGTCCTCGGATAGACATTTCCAACATGATATCCTGTGCCTAAAATGGCAATCGTATGCAAAAGTTACGACCCCAGGAAGTTGATGTACCAACTTACCCCATCAGGGCCCACATGACTTTTGGTGCTTCATATCCTAAGGTTATATTTTTGGATGTATAGGGTTGTTTTATTACTTATTGATGCTAAAAAGGCTTGGAGGCCTCATTGTGATGTTCTCAAATGAATGTGCATAGCCTCCACATATATTCTCAAATATTAGCTACCACCATACAAGCAAGATTATTTTGTTTTTCATTTTACAGTTTCAACAGATTTATTTATTGAATGGAAGTTAAGTTTCATTCTATATCTATTATTGTTATTTGTATATCTATGTTAATGTTATAGATATGGGTTTCATTTTGTTCCACTCATAAATCCAAACCAGTGGTATCATAACAGTCTTCTCTTCATTTATTTCTCTCTGCATGTTGCTAACGAGGTCAGGGTATAAGAAGTTGGGACTCAAACCTATTGATCCTTTGCAAGATCGACCTCACTGAACCCAATGGTTGCACATGGGAGAAGAAAAGAGACATGATGGGGTAGGATATTCATTTAAAATATTTCTTGAGGAAGCCCTTGTGCAGTAGAGGAAGGAGATGATGGATAAATTTACACAAATCCTTTGACGACTGCCAATAGGAAATGCATCTTTCTGGAGAGGAGGCATCGACCCCTTCAAGGTATAGATAAATTTGATATTCCTATATTTTAAGTTCAAATAGATGCATATGTTGTAGACAAATGGTTAAACCTTCTAGAAGGGAATTTTTCTGTCCATAACGTTTCCAATATATAAATGATTACAGTTGTGCTCCTTAAGGCCATCCCCCATGTCAAAGATTGTTGGGATACTTTCTACGAGAAAATATAAACAGATGGATCTATATTATTTTTAGTTGCACCCACTTGGTTTTCTTTCATGGATGTTATTAAGGAAAAATACTACCTTTTTGGAACTTGTGACAACTTATATACAAGATGGACCACACTACTGAAGGAAAGCAACCAAACAATGCCAGAGTTCATCAATGTCTTCCATACATTACACACCAAGATGGGTATCAGATACTCTCAGAAACATATAGTTCTCAAGTACCATAGTGGCATTCATAGATACATCCAAATAGAAATGGAGTTTCTAGAATTATCATCCTTAGGAGTGACCTATCGATATGTTGTCAAAATCAGGTAGAATCTGAAACAAAATACATGGTAGTTTGGTTCTATGAACCCCTCACAATAGAAGCAGGGAAAAGGCGACCCTAAACCATAGGAAAAAGGGTAGAGCAAGGATGGATATCCTCAATTCAACCAATAGAAACCGTAAACAAAGAAGGACAATGGGAATACAAATAAAGACATTGGGATGTGGTTTGAGTTCCATAAGAGCACTTGGCATAACACCATTGAATGTCACTCAAAGTAGTCATTAGGGGCCGAGGTGAAATCCTTTGAATCAAATGCGAGATCCAAATATTATTCAAAACTAGAAAAAGGGTGATGTCTCATTGACACAGAACCTAGTTCCATCATTTCTACCACCAAGGTCCATATTGGTGAACCTGATGAACCAGAGGAAGCTGAGAACCTATTTCATTCACATATGTGGGTGAAAGGTACTCCATTTCACTTGATCATTCATAGTAGTATCTAGAAGAACCTCATATCAGTATAGGTCTTCAATTAGTTATCTCTCTCGACAAAACCATACCCATTTTCATACACCATCAAATGTCTCCTCCAAAGGAGAAATCTTTGCATCAACCAAGAGCGTTGCATGCCCTAAGACATCAAACCCTTCAAAGATGAGGTATTGTGTGATGTCACCCCCTTGAAGTTTGTGATGTTATTTTGGGACAACCTTATTTGTGGAAACTTCATGTTTTATATGACTCTAGCCCTCATAGTTTTATTATTACTTTGGAAAATAAATTGTATAGGATACCCAAGGTAGTCCCACCTACTGTTATTTCTTTGGTCTCTGCCAAGCAATGTAGAAAGGTCATCTCTTAGACTGGAAAGTTTTCTTTCTTCATGGTTCACGCTCAAAGTGAGTGGAAGGTTGCAACCACATCCATGGCCTCCATGATAGGTCTCTCCACATAGTTGAAGCAAGTGGATAAGGTCATGGAATAATACAAAGAAATCTTCTCCTCACCCACTGGGGTCCCTCTGCATTGTTAGATCAAGTACTCAATCGATCTGAACCCCGATGCACTACCACCCAATGGGCCAGTATATCATCACTCTCCCTCTAAAAATAAAGAAATCAAGTGAAAGATCCAAGAGATACTCGAAAAGGGGAAAATATGACCAATCACATCACATTTTGGAAGCCAAATCATGCTTGTGCAGAAGAAAGACGAGACCTGATGACTATGCATTGATTATCGGGCCCTAAATAAAATCACAGTCAGGAATTGATACCCAATTTCTCGAATTTACGATCTACTTGACCAACTCAAGGGGGGGAAATACTTTAGTAATATTGATCTGAATTTTGGCTACCACGAAGTCCCAATACAACAGACCGATATATGGAATAATACCTTCAAGTCAAAAGAAGGTGTTTTTGAATGGTTAGTCATTCCCTTTGGCTTGACAAATTCCTTAGAAACTTTCATGAGGATGATGGATGATATCGTGTGGCCTTTCACCAATTCTTTTGTGGTGGTGTATTTAGATGACATCCTCGTCTTCAACAAAAGTTGGGAGAAACACTTGCAGCATATTCAATAGGTTCAAAACACTCTACAGAAACACAAGCTATATGAAAATTTGGGAAAATGCTCCTTCGACATGAATAGGGTCCAATACGTAGGCTACATTGGTGATGAGAATGTAGCACATTTTTTATCTAGCCAAGATCTAGATCATCGATCATTGGTCATCCCTGACCACACTCACTAAGCTTCAAATATTCTTAAGCATTTCCAATTTCTATCATAGATTTGTGTTGGGATTCTCCCACATTGCATGGGACCTTAGAAAAGTGACCAAGGGGGGTGGAAAGGAAAAATTTGTGTGGGGCCAATCACAACAAAAATTATTCAATGATTTTAAGAAGCGCTTGTGCTCAGCATCAGAGCTCTCATTACCCAACATGTAACAACCTTTCGATATTGATATGGATGCTTCAGACTATGTTGTGGGCACAATTTTTATTCATCATGGACATCATGTGGCCTATCATAGTGAGACATTATCCGATACCATTTGTAAGTACCCCAATTATGACAAAGAAATGTACTCCATTTTATAATCCTTCCTCCAGTGCATGAATTACATTCTTGTGAAGGAGACATTCATACACACTAATCATAAGCCTTTGTAGTTCATCAGACACAAGGAAAATTGTAGAATGAATGCCATCAAAAGTGATCCACATAATTCCACCAGTTCCATCTCAACATATAGTATAACATAGGGAGAACCAACCACATCGTTGACTGCCTTAGTTGACCTCTAGTTGTATCACTAACCCCAATGCTACACTCCTGTGAACATAAGACCTCCAAATGGCCCCAAATCTACAAGAAATATCATGACTTCTCTACTAACTACCATATCCTGGTCAGAAACATAGTTTTCACTTATTTCCATCTTCAAGATGGGTTGTAGTTCCATACAGTCCATATTTGTGTCCAATCCAACGAGTGAGAGAATTTAATTTGGGAAGCTCAATATAGTTGCATGGAAAGACACCTAAACATAGAAAAGACAGTGGAAGCATTGTAAAAACATTTCTATTGGACGAAAATTTGATAGGATGTCAACAAGTATATCAGGTCCTACATGACCTATGTCATTTCCAAACTGACCATTAAGAAACAAGGCATTTACACCCCTCTACCTACTCCCAACAAGCCCTAGGAATCCATCTCGATGGACTAGATGTCAAACCTTCCTTCAACCAAGGAGGGAAATGACTGTGTTTTTGTGGTTGTTGATCGATTTTCCAAGATGGTGATTATGGCCACCTGTAAGAAGAGCATCACAATGAAGACCACTACCAAGATATTTTTTGAATGAGTGTGGGAACATTTTTTGATACAACAGAACATGATCTCATATCAGGATAGTTGTTTCCTTAACACATTCTAGTCAAGCATTTGGTCACGACTGGACACCAAGCTCACCAAATCCAATACCTTCCACCCCCAAACAACTAGCCAAACTGAGGTCGTCAACATGATGATCATGCATATCTTGTGCATGTACAATTCTAATAATCCATGCACATTGGATGATAGTATTCCCTATGTTCAACACGGGACACACTGGAAGAATCATCCCATGCTCAAATTGAAGTTGAAAAAACCACCTGTTTCATTGAATGAATCTAGCACATCCTCCAATATGTTCAAAATATTTTGCAAAAGTCCAATGCCAAGTACAACCAATGCCATGATCAACATCGGGTGCCCCATAAGTTTCAAGTGGGAGATAGATTTTGGTTGCATTTGCAAAACTAACACCTTACAAGACCCCATCGAAAGCTTCATCCACTCCATTATGGACCTTACACCTTCACCAAGGTTGTGGGTGACAATTATTTTGATCTTGACATTCCCCCCTTCCTTGGCTTGCATCTAGTGTTTAATGTGGATCTCCCTCAACCATACTTTCCACCATTATTGGACACCAAAGAGATAGAAGAACAATGAAATGGATAGATCTCAACCCTAATTTCATGGAACAGGAATTCACCAATCTGCTTATGGAAACACAAGTCAAGGGTACTTACCAACTGAAGCTTTAGCTTTATCATGTTTTCAAAGTGGGGTAGCTCCTACATCAAGGAAAGTGGCTCACCCGGGGCCAAATTCAGTAGAAACTTCCTCATATAATGGGGGAACTCAATACAATGGAGACCATTTATTCTGAAAGGGGAGGATTTATCCAGGTGAATATCGATGGCCACCCACCTCTTCCAATTGGCTCACTAAAAGTTTTCATCTTGGCATGTTGTTTTCTAGCTTTTCGGCTCCTAAACTTTTGGGATCATTTTGAGGCCCTAAACAACTTTTTTTGGGCCCACCACAGCACACTCTGGATGGAGTTAGAGTGTGATGGCATAATGTGTATTCCTTGGAAATACATTTCCAACAGTTGTGTGCCTAAAACGAATATCGTATGAAAACATTATGACTCTGGGAAGTTGATATACCAAATTACCCGATCGGGCCCCACATGACTTTTGGTGCTTCATCTCCTAGGGTTAGATTTTTGGATTTCTAGAGTTTTATGATTACTTATTGATGCTAAAAAGTCTTGGAGGCCTCATTTTAATGTGCTTAGATGAATGCGTGTAGCCACCACATCTCTTCTTAGAGATTAGCTACCATCATTCAAGCAAACATGAGGAGGACAGATCCCTCTTTTCCTTATCCTTACATGTTCTGGATTGGTTTGAGGAAGTAAGAAAAGAGTGGCTAACACACATGACTATGTCTAGGATAATTCATCGAATTTAGGAGAACCCTAATCCTCCCCTTGGATACACTTGGAAAGACAATGTTCTTAGGTATAAAGGTCTCCAGGTTATGTCACCATCTTCAGCTCTCAAGTTGAGGCTCTTAAATGAGTTTCACTCATATGCTATTATGGGCCACTCTGGCTTCCAAAATACTTATGATCGTTCTCATCGTTCTTTTTTTTGGGGAAGGCATGAAGAAAGACATGTTGAACACTCAACACACCCTAAAAGTGTTATGAAATTTTACCACTTTTGGGGTACCACTAGTTTTCTTTTACTATCTAATTTGGGTTCACTTTGGGAATGGTCTATTTTTTGTTTTGTTTTCATGACTCATATCAATCAAATTAGAGTGTTTGAACTTGTTATATGAAACCTTTTGTCTAAAATAACTTTACATCCTAACTAATAATCTGCAGCTAACGTTGCACCTAACAAGGTTATGTTTAGTGTCGATAAAACTCAAGCAGGTGAAGTGGTCACATGGTTACACTAATCGTCGATAATCGATGCACCATTAGCATTAGTAGAAGGTTAATTTTGTTTGCGTCAGTTATTCTCCATGAAGTTTCAAGAGATAGTTGATCCCCATCGGTGTCAGCAAAATACGGGAAGGATAGAAATTGACAAAAGTCGTAAATAAACCACTAATAGTTGATGACCAATATGCTTTATCAAGGTCGAGGAAATTTAGAAGGGTTAAAACAATTGATTTTTTCTACGACACACATATCACCGATCGCCAATCCCCGATACACTTTTGACATTGGGACTTTTTCGAGAGAGTTGATTCGGGAGAGATTGGCTAGGTTTATCACCAATTATCGATCCTTGATACTTTTCAGTGTCGGCAAGATAGGATCGGGTTTTAGAATGTGTAGCTTAAGGAAAGTCCCAATTCTGATTAACATGATTAAATGAAGACATCAGTCTCGAGTACCATGTGTCTTTATCATGTAAGAGTGTCATACGGTCTAGTTTCATCTCGAGTTGTCCTAAGGTTTCTTATGCCCTACTCCACACCTTTGGGTTAGCCTTGCCACGTCATATTTTTATAAAAATATTGTTCGGGATCACATCTTTTGCAAGAGGATATCAAAGAAAATTCTTCAAATTAGAACCCCAACCCCCTACTCACCAACTAGACTAGAGAAATGATGGGATGTTTTCAGCACAAGATATGATCAGATTCTGACATTTAATAGACTAGTTAATGCTCTATCTCGCATTTTTTTCTACCTCGTGCACCAATTGAACAACATCAATTTGAAATCATCGATCGGTCTCATTACAATCTGTGCCCATGTTGTCAACCCATGATCGAATTTAATTTAAAACGTCTTTGAAAAACTGGTGGTAGGTTTAATAAACCTACACTTATAACCCTAATTGAATGGCCGATGTGACAAGGCAAGTTCATCCCTATTTAAATATCTAAACTAGATTTGAATAGTTTCATTTTGCACACAAGTTCAAATTCCAAAGCACCCGAAGAAGCAAAGCAAGCGTCTCAAGTTTGTATTGATCTTTAAATTATCAAAACTAGGTTAAACACTCTGCAGAGGTATGTGTTCAAGTATGTCAATTCATCGATTGTGATTTATATAAGCATATGATTTCTTACATGGTCTATAACTATGTTCCAGATACGGGTAAAATGTCATCGAGAAATCCAACCACCAGATGCTCGTCGAGAGCACCCAAGCTAAAGGAAGGTGAAACAAGTGAAGGTTATTCTCTTGGTACTATGAGGTAGTTGGAATGCACTCCAAGGGAATATCCGGTCATAAAAACCTCAACAAATAAATCATTTTTCCAAACTCTAGTGTTCAATGATACAAAAGAAAGCATCGGATCCAATGTAATTCTCCCAAAGTGGGGGGATCTTTTCAATAGAATTAGTCGGGAGGAGTACCCAAAGTGTATCCCACACAATGACCCAAATGTAAGGGTGCTCAATGACTAGGTTTTCTTGAATATCTGATGGTCATATTTTCACATGGTGGGAAGAAAAACCCTGGGTTTCCCTTTCATAGAAGTTTTGAAGTGCCTAATCGACCACACAGATGCATAGAAGTTCTTAATCAACGATGAGAATGGTGGGTGTGTTGGAGTTTTTCTCCTGGAAAAAGTATAGAAGTACTACAAACTCATATACCTAGAGGAGAGGCTAAACACATACCTCTTGGTGAAGTTCTATGAATTCCACGACACTAGCTGATTGATGGCCTCATGGTGGAAAGAGGAAAAACCTTTTACAAACCAGATCAGTGGTTGGTATGGGACAAATAACTTGAGGGAGCCATACATATATTTGATGGATCTCATCTACTGACTTTATGGAGAGAAGGACTGCTCCAAGTTTTCAGAAGCATGGATTCCCTTGGCATACATGGTGGTGATCTCCGAAAGTTGCTTCAACTAGGGAGCGATAATTTCCAAACAATTGAGCATTTGTGCACAACATGCTCAGACGTCGAAATAAGGGGAAGCACCCACTTTCCACATGGCCTTGTACCTCTTGGATGTGATATGTGCAAGAAATGTCTTCGTCAGCATGAATTTAAGACGGTATGTTTTAGATCTCCATGTTCACGTTTATTTCAGCATACTTTGGGAGAACAGGTCCAAAAAATCCTACACACTCATTTTTAATGAATTCATTACTCATATTCATTTTATTATATTTAAAAAAGAATGCCTGAGATTATCCATAGCAACTAAGAAAATGGTAGCAAAGGTAAGACAATGGTATTTGGATGAAAAATCAACCTATATCAGGGTGTTCGGGGACACCATAGCACCGCATCTACTCCCTACTCACATCCCAGAATGACTCATTGTGGGAGAAATCTATTATCATACCATCCTGCAGAGACATAACACCACACTAGTTAAGGACAAGAAGTGATATTTCATACCCTACAGTTTCTATGTGGGGTTTTATCTGGTAAAGAAAACTGATCAATCCAAACAAGAAGGGCTGAGCAAACTTGAATTTAGGTTCCCGACAGGATGATTCTGCAAGAACGACCCTAAAGTCCTAGTCCTCCAACATGCTTCACAGGTATCATCCTATTGGTCATATGAGCATGATAAATTTGAGGATGAAATTTTCATGGAATGCACTCAAGACTGGGAAGAGGTAGTACAGAGGATGGCCAACCTGAGTATCACTAGGTTCAAGGCCATGATCATGGATGAACAAATGGAATAAATAGAGCAGACGACTTAAGAGGCCCTTAGAGTTCAGGAAGATATCAGAGTGGCGGAGACTACATAGGCACAAAGAAGAGGATTTCTCTTGCTAGAAGGAGCACTGATAATAATTGATCAGTTGTATAATGACCCTGATATTGTAGATATTTCAAGGATTCCCTTTGATGACCCAATCAAAATTAGAGGAGAGCCAATACAACTTGAAGAAATCATCAGGCCAAAAACCCTGAAGTACCACCACCACATATCAGATCACCAAGGGGAATTTCAAGCCAGCTCAAGATAGCAAGGACACCATGTAGGACAAGTTTACCAAACCCTTTGTATTATTTAATAACTATCTATGATGATGAGGAGAGTTCAAAGGTTTCCCTAGTGACTCTAGTGCATATAATAGAGGAAAAGGAACCTGAGAAAGCATCTTCCCTAGGTCTCGATTGTCCAATTCAAAGCCTTCCACAGAGCGACCATGATGTCAAAAGTGTCTTATAAATTGAGATACTTGACTTGCCCAGAATCCCATTAGACAAATCGAGGGATGAGCTAGGACTGGGTGTCCAGAAAGAGGAAATTCCACATCCAGAAATTGGAACTTCTAGAGCCAATTACCAAGTAAGTACCGAACCTACTCTTGGTTCTTCATTTTTGGTCGATACCTCACTAGCCGATGAGAAATATATAAGGTCGAGCCATAGAGACATATGGAAGAATCTCATGAACCCATCCCAGAACATATACACATTTTTGGGAGCCTAGGAAATACTCTCACCTGGGGAGAAGAACAAATCCCTGAACCTGCTGATGAGTTCGTTGACATATAGTCGATCATGTATGATCAGAAGATAAAAAATATCATGAATAGAACCACTAAGAAGAGGAGGCTTATGTTGGATAGTTTGATTCTCATCATGATATAGGAGAATCTTCTCAACACTCAACACACCAAGACATTTGAACTTATTGGCATAGGAAAGGCCATTACGGATGCCGCATTGGATAGAGAAACAAGGGATGAAGAGGACATGTCCATTGTTCTTAAGGAGTTGGATTATCTGCGCCATTTGAAAAAATATCGTCAGGACTCCACACAGGCCATGGTGTTTTTGAGAAGTGAATTCCAAGATGTGTATGTCAAATTCACGAATGAACAACACCTTTTCATTGCAGGTATAGCCCATTTCCAAGAGGACACCATGATGGTGCTAGAGACATGCAAGGGCATGGAAAGGTGGTATGAGAAAACTCACCAAGTAGTAGATATGATCAATTGCATCAATGTGGTACAAAAGGGTCGAGACGCCGAAGAGCACATCATTCGAGTGCTGAGATACAACAACCTAGATTGGATTAGGAAAGAGGCTGAATACTGAGTAAAAATGGCCCAAGAACCTCAGCAGGATATTCAGGAGAAGTGGGTCGAGTGCGAAAAGATTTAGGAAAATATCAATTGGGAAATGAAGGACATTGGCCTCCCTAAATTAGGCCCACTCGAATAATTTGTCGACCTACATGACATAGTTGGGAAACATGCAGAACAAGACTCAGCATGGACATCAAAGATAGAAAAGTTGGTCAGCATGGCACCAAGTCAAGTACAACAGTTCATGGAGTGTTCGATCAAGGCTCAAACAATTTTGCAACGATTAAGTGATAAAAGAGTCAAGTACAAAGCACAGGAAGTAGAAGCAAAAGAAATTCTTTTAGCCTCAATGGACCAAAGCAGATTCCCATATGCCAACACATGTGAGGAACTTTTCATCAAATGGTCGGAGTATGAGAAGAGTCATCCACTTCAATAAAACTATTTGATGATTCTTAGAAGACAGAGAGATGAAAGTGCCATGTGGCGATATTTTTTTTTACTTATCTTTCACGTGTAATAATTGTTTTTAGTTAATGATTCATTATAAATAAGAAGATTTACCTTTTAGTAAGGGTCGATGGTTTTGGGAAAAGACCCTCATTTTTGGAATTTTCAAAAGCTATTTCTGAACTACCTTAATTGAGAAGTCAAAGACAAATTTATGTTTTTCATCAAAGACGTTGTGTGATTGGAATTGAGAAGGAATTACTTCCAACTTTATTTCATGAATGGATGTTGTAACAAGTAAGAGTTTCTTAATTTATTGATAAGTTAGTTGTTTCAATATTTTTTGCAGTTATTGTCTCTAATGATGAAATAAAATCGTTGTGTTAATGTGTGATTAATGTTAGAGCTAAGGAAATTATTTTTCTTGCCATCATTTTATTGCATGTATTTTTTCTTACGATATATTGTATCTCAGTCAATAATTCAAATACCATCAAGTTAATGTATTAGTACTAGGCTTGTCATAGGTGTGAATATATTTGTCTGCTTGTTTGAGCACAAGGGTTATCCCAAGCTCAACCTTATTCAGTAGTTAAGAACCCTCCCTTTACTAGTTGGTTTATACTAGAACACATCTTTTTATCAGACCCATGTAATAAGAGAAAATACAAGAAGAGAATGTTTAAAATGATGGAGGAAATTTCATAAGAAGATATCCTATCAATCATCACGTAAATCCCACCAATAAATTGGCCAGATCAAAAGATCTAGAGAACCATTCCACCATCAAACAATGCAGAGTCTAATTGGGCCTCCATGGTAGGTTTGGTTCATGTTGTTGAGTTAAAGGGATTTAGGACCCCTCAACATAATTGGTGCTAGAAGGAGGGCCTGAATGGATGAATGGCTAACAATATTTTTGATATAATATTTTGCATAGCCTATATATTCAAAACATCCCACATGCATGGCTAGTCATTCTCAAGACAACCCACATACAGAGAGTACTCCCGAAATGAGTAACCCACCCTCGCAAGAGGAAGAACATCTATTCCCTGAAATTCCTTATTCCTCGTGAGGATTTGAACCAATTCAGAATATTCACAAGAGCTTAGCCCAAAACATCACCCAAGCTATACTACAACATAGTAGAAGATTTAAAAATATTGAAGGAAAATGTATCGGTCATGGACATGTGTAGATTTCTTGATGCCAACCGCCCCCCTTCTCCTTTCTCTCCTTCAGGGATCATGTTGGAACTGAATTGGCTTGACACAGGCCCTTCCTACTTCCTTGTTACCCATGATGTGATACCTACGAACCTTTTCCTTAGTGCTTTTCAACTCTTGTGCCGATTTCCTTATCCCTCACTGCTAATCTCCTGCTGGATATGACCATGGATTGTGACCATGGGTAAACTCCCTTCGTGATCTCGTAGTTCTAGAATTTCATGAGATCTTTCCTCCTCCTTCCTCAATTTTTGAATCGGTGAATACTCCAAGACCAAATCTACATTCCTCATTTCTCTCACGATCAACGACTGTGATCGAATCACAAGCTCTCACTTCACGAGTCCTGACTCCTCTCGACTCTTATTTTCCGACTTATGAACCAGTGATGTGTTTATCCTTTTCCATGTGTCCTTCTAGATCCAATGGTATGGATTGAAATCACTCTTCGCGAAGATCCCTATTCGCTTCTGCAAACCTTCTAAAATTCCTTCTCTCGAACCTCTCGATATTGTACTACCTGTCTCCTCCTTAACGACGAGTTACTTCTCCATTTTGAGACTTCGACATGTCCTAGAATTCTTTTCACACTTATCACAATTTCCATTTAGAGACTTAAACTGTTCTTGAATGTCCTTTTTTCACTCCTTGCATAGTTTTTGCACAGACTTCCTTCTATGACTTTGCTCGGCTTGAAAACCTCCAAGGCTTCAAGTTCCTCTATGAGATTCTCTTTTCCCTCCTAGTAGTCCTTCTCCCTTCCTTCTTAGATTATAAGGTGAACTCTTGATACCTTATGTGCACCCATTGCAATGGCTCAGCTCTTAGACGATTGCTACCTCAGCCTTATGGAAATTTTAAGGCATCCCCTTTCCTTTGTTGATGCACTTCTTGCCAAACCTTCCTTCATAGGAATGTTCAGAAGTTATGGGGTTCTTCTACACCTTTTCCCATGTAGTTCTTGGGTATTCCCAGGAAATATCGATGCCCCCCTAGCAGAGTATTTCACAGTCTTCAGTAACTCTGCGTTGTTCCTCTCTCCACACAGTCTTTATTTTCAAGGGACCTAGCCACCCTGAAATTTCTCCCTGGTTCTGTAAGTAAATATGGCGTGCCCGCCTTGAAAATTTTCTTCTGAATCCACTGAGTTTATAACAAACTCCTTGCATTGGATTATAGATTTTTCTATCTCTTTTGTGTACTCCTTGCACTTAGCCTAGAGAACCAGACTTAACTTAGAACACTCTCAGATAGAAAATTGTATTTCTATCCCTGTAGATGATTTCTAACATCAATCTAAAATTCACAAACATGTAAAAGACACTCACAACACAACATCCATTACATAGAAAGAAAAAACAAGAAAAAATGTCATTTTCTATTAATGGTGGAATGACAAATTACAATGGTGGACTCCGAGCTGCAACTGAGTCTCGGATCTCCATATCTCTCTTTACAACCCAACTTGTCTAAACCAAAATTGACTAAACCTCCTATCGTCCAACATGTATTTTGAAAATAATACAAAGATTTATATAAGAAAGGCTCCATGAGATTCCCATGCAAGCTACCCAATGGTGTCAAATCACCATCCTTAAGGCTTATCGAAAGAACAAATTACAATCATGGAAATATGCCCCAAAATCATACAAAATCATACATAGATCCAATTTGTTGTCAGCCTATTAATGGTGAACTCGTCTCTTGCTCATGTGAAGGCATGATTCTTCTCTTCCATATTGTCTCCAATCAATTCCTAGATCATGCCTTGGACCCTCAAGGAAAATAAGAAGAGAATGACACCTCTTCTTCCTTGAATGAGCACCATGCATGTTGATTAGTTGGCTTGTGTTGAGATGGAGTGATGCTCCTGCATCACACTCCACAGCAGAAAAAATCATGAGCTCCTACTCATGAGCTCTCTGACGTCATTGAAATCCACCTAGATCCCAAAATTTCTCTTGGAGTTGTCTCCCAGCTCCTCTGCTTCACCACTCCTACTATTGCATCATCTCTGCTTCTTGTACATGTTTCCTTTCATCCATCTTCCTCGTGTTGACCAATTTATTTTTTGACTCCAACATCATCTCTTTGATGTCCTCGATCACTTTGTCTAGCTTCTCCCTTGGATGGTTTTTCTATTGCAGACTAGCTTGTTGCACCCTCTCCTCGTCGATGGGAAAATCACATTGATTTCGAAGACATCTTCTTCCTTTGTGGTCTTAGCTTTCCACTCTACTGAAATCTCCACTCTTGCAAGATCCTCATCACTGAACTGCTTCTTAGCTACCGCTTCTCTTGACATATTTTCTTTTGCCAATCCTTCATCTATTCTCATTCCAACTTCCCTCAGATGTGATTTGTGTTGTTGTATCTCATCCGGCATGGATATTCCTCAGAAACCACCTTCTAGTTTTGGATTTACCAACCAATCCTCCAGTGCCTTCAAATCCAATCCCCACTGAGTGATGTTGGGCCCCAACAACTCCCCCTAAATTTTTACAAAATTTAAAGGGCCCCCATTCGAATCCTGATAATTATAATGAGCTACAGAATCAACCTTTTCAAATAGTTTCATACCTTGGCTTGCTTTGAGACAAACTTAAGGCATTCACTATAGTTTGAGACATTCATTACAAGAGTATATGTCAAAAGTTAGAAACGAGCATAAAAATCTCAATTTAAACAAAACTTTAATTTTTATCAAATGTTTACTTTCGTTTAAATTATGATTATGTGTTCATTCTTTTGCTCATTAGAAAGTTTGACTATTTTGAATAATGTGTTCAATACTTCATCAAATAATATCTTGGTTGGTTTCTCATTTTCATAAAATCATTTGGTGATATTAATTAATTAAATTCTTTTTTCATTTTGCATCTCATTTCAAAATAATAATAATAAAATAATTATCTATCATTTGTTTGATTTTGTAAAAAACTAAAATTAATATTTTTTCTTCATTAAATTGAAGCTTCTAGATCATATTTGAAAGGAAAATATAAACAATGTTTGTTTAGAACTTATAATTAGTTTAAATTCATTTTTTTTTCTAGATTTTGTTTTATTCTCAATTTTTAGGTTATTAATTTAGGTTTCTTTTTGTTTCACATGTTTCTATTATCAAACAATTGATACGGATCTAACCATGGCTTGATTTTATTATCCAAATACGTTCAAGTTAATCGATCCAAAAATAATATTGGATTGCTACAGATAATTTTATGAGCAACAACAGATAAAATTTGGAAAGGCGTCAAGATCAGACACACGATTTTGCAGGACTGATTGCAGCCAAACCGTGAGGAATTTGGAGGAATGGTTGAAAACCCAGAACCAAAATGGACCCATTTACCTTTGGTGTGGAGATTTTCCCAAACCAATGCACGATTTGAGAGATATTTGGGTCTCTTTTAGAGACAAATTTCAGGTGGCGGAAATTGATAGTGACGCCCAGACTGTTCATTCATTTTATAAATATATGAGAAAGATCAGAGCCATGAAGAGAAAAGAATTGGAGAGGAGGATTTTGATCCTTTCTCTTTTGTATATTATTTCTTTTGTAAACTTTTTATTTATTTTCAAATGGAGTAATGGGTGGCTGGAAGCTTTGGGAGAATGGACGAATATTTTCAAATTCCAAGTTGCTTAATGGCTTTTGGCCTGTAAGTAAAATGGTTTTATTTTCATTATAATATAAATATATTCTTTGAATAATTGATTATGCATTGATTTAAATAGCTTTAGTCTTTTTTATCGATACATGGTTAATTATTATCATTTATGTATTAATTTTTTCAATCTTTAAAGTTTATTATCCAAACAATTTCTTCCAGGACTACAGAATGGACAAGTGATTCCAAAAAGTTAATAGAATGACATATATGCATTTTGGCTTTAGCCTTTTGTTTATAATGTTGTTATTTATGTTTTTTTTAATCCTGTTACATGTGCAAGTCTGATATATTTATATTAAATGATCGGTGATGTGTAGGAGGTTTATATTATAAATACCATCTATCATTTGCTTCAACAAAATACAAATGTTGTGATTATATCTTCGATTTAAATAATGAAATTTATCTTTGAGTTTTAAATTGAATGATAAAATGCATAGATTGCTTCTAGATTTATCTTGTTGTAATCATGTATAATTATGAGATCACAGGTTTATGTTTGTGTTTCATTTTCTGTCATTAAAACCTAAGCTGCCAATACATGTTCTGAATTTATTTAGAACATTCATAAGGTTCACTGCAGATTTCTCCCTTGGACATGGCAGTTGAATGTTCACCACTCATACAGATGCTTGGATACACCTCACTAATTCACTGACATGATAGCTTCTTTGTATTTTTCTGTCATTTACATATCATTGAAACTAGAATGTATGGTTCAACTTTGACTATCCACATGTTCATGTTTCATTAATTTTTTTCGCAAGATTCTTTAAATCTATATAAAAAAAAAAAAACAATAAATATTTTTATGTTCTTTCTTTATCTGCTTCCTAGAAGAAATCATTTTTCACATCAATTTTCATAAGTTTTGATTAAAACTTGAATCTTGTAAATCATGTAAATAAACGAGACTTGTATATCTTCTGTTTAAATACAACTACTATAGTTACATTTGAACATATGTACATATATATAGTCTGTTTAGTAAATATTTAGTTATTTCTCTCTTTTATTCATTTCTTTTAGGATTCTTAGATTGGCTAATGGAGCCATTAAGCCCGTCAGAACGAGTTACACCAAACATCTTGGGTTATTTAGAAAACCCCGGACCGTATTCACTCTTCTAGTTGACGGACGGTCAATTTTGCCCGTCAACAAGTGAATAACTCAACTGGGTATTATTCTTCTGTTGGGATAGACATCAATATTTGTTATGTTTCCTCCATGACAGTCTCCATTGGTTGTCCTTCTATCACCTCTGCGACCTCTGTGTTAGCCTCTCTTCAGCCGCTTGGTAGGAATATCTCCACTCCTCCAATGATCAGAATAGTCCTTTGATCCTCCTCTATGATGGAAGTTTGTAACTCCTCATCATCTTCATTCACACAGCTCACAACTCCGCGTGAAATTCCACTTGAGTGTGGTTTCTCTCCTTTCTATTCTTCTGCCAATGAACTCTCCACTAAATTCACCTCTTCTCCCTTTCCCTCCTGGAAATATGGGATGTCTCCTCTGCCCACCTATCATTTTATGAGATCCATCAATCCCTACTCATTTCCATCCTGGCAATTTATGAGGCTCTTGCCAGATCTCTTTCCCTCATAACTCGGGTTTTCAACATTCCTCAGCCACCTTTTTAACATTTGTTTCTTCCTTCTGACCAAAAAAATTTGAACATGCCATCTAGATGTCCTCTTGAAAGGTCATTTGTATCTCTAATGTACCTTTGAATCATGCTACATCTTGAATGCAAGATTCTCCGTCTGCGCTCTAATTTCACTAAGCTCCTTGTCCATATCCACTTTTCTCTTCTGCGACTGGACTTCTTCTGGACCATGCTTATGACCATTAATGGCCATCTCATTTTACCCTCAACTCACCTGCCTTCTTACCATCCACTATACGCCTTGCAAAAATTACAACAAAGCATCGTACTATCTCTCCTTGGCTTACATAAAACAATTCTGCAACCACCCCTTTACCTCCTTCTCTCTATCTGAGAGAAATCAAGCTATGGTACCACATGACTCCAACCTCCCCCCTTCTCCTTTCTCTCCTTCAGGGCTAGATTGACCTCTCGGTCTTGTTGGTTGTGGAGCCTGATTATCTTCCTGATTTAGAGGTCTTTTGCTTTCAGCCGTGTTTATACCCCATGAAGTATTTACACCCCAAAAGTATGTACACTCTTCCATGCGGGGGAGTGCAGAGGAGGGGTACCCCCTCTGCGGGGTCCGGGGGGTCTGGGGGCAAGCGAGCCCCCAGTGGGGGTTTGGGGACAGCGTCCCCCGATGGGGGTTCGGGCGCGAAGCCCCCGAAGCAAAAATTGCCTTGTAAAAGTATATTGTAATTTCATTGTAAATATGGACCATTCATTATAAGGTCGTAGATCTAACAGTAGAGATTATGTTAGGGTTTTTTTTCCCTAGAAGGAAACCCTCTTTTATGAGGGAAATGTATTATGGCTATGGATGATGGTGAATATCGTATTCTGAGAGAGGAGACTGTGAGAGAAAGAAGAGGAAGTTACAACAGGTTTTGTTGTAGGTTGTATCCCTTCATTTGCTGGATAATAATCAAGGAAGGACCTGGCAATTTTTCTGGTGGACGTAGCCCACACTGGGTGAACCATGCAAATTTGTGTCTCTCTTGTATTGTGTGTCTTCTGTGTTTTGTTTCTGCATTTGTTTTATTTTATTGCTCCGCGGTCCTGTTTTTCTAACAACTGGTATCAGAGCATAAGGTAACTCGCAGGAAAAGAGGCTTCCTGGTTCGAGTGGGAGCAATTTCGGAAGATGTAAAGTTTAGGGTCGAGAAATTTAACGGCCAAAACTACCAGTTATGGAAGATGCAGATGGAAGACTATTTATATCAGAAGGATCTATTCCTACCATTGAGCGGAGTAGCAAAGAAGCCGGCGGCTATGAAGGACGAAGAATGGGAGATTCTTGATAGAAAGGCTCTAGGAACGATACAGCTGAGCCTGGCAGCGTCGGTGGCTTTCAATATTTCGAAAGAAAAGACAACGAAGGGTTTGATGGATGCGTTGGCCAAATTGTATGAAAAACCCTCGGTGTCGAATAAGGTATTTCTAATGAAGAGATTATTTAATATGAAGACGTCAGAAGGTGGGTCTATTGCAGATCATTTAAATGAATTTAATACGGTTACTAGTCAACTAAGTTCTGTAAAAGTGTACTTTGGTGATGAGGTTAGGGCTCTTCTAATCTTGTGCTCGTTGCCAGAAAGCTGGAATGGCTTGGTCATGGTTGTAAGTAACTCTGTCTCTAGTTCAAATACTTTAAAATTTGATGATGTTGTTGGTGTTATCCTTAGTGAGGAAATGCGACTGAAAAGCACAGGTGAGACATCAGGAAATGCGTTGAACATGGAGAACATGGGAAGACAAAAGGATAGAGGAAAGGGCTCAGGAAACTGCAAAAATTCTAGGAAGGG
>JASDQU010173793.1:1052-20764 GCA_032191745.1 Picea mariana | reverse complement strand
GCAAACTGGCAGGATTACTATAAATGCAGGGCGCCAGTTCTCATTTGACAGCGTCTCAGGACTGCAGTTTTCCCAGTTGGTGCGTACTACAGTTGCAGTTGGTGCGCAGGTTTGGAGGAGGGTTGCAGGTGCAGCTGCAGCAGCAGCTAGTTTCAGTATTGGCTTGGATATCTCTTGGCTAGGGTTTGGAACATCTGATTAATCTTTTGTGATGCGCTATCCTTGGGGATTGATGCGCTACTCTTTGTTTGGCTATCTCGCCTAGGGTTTGCTTCCGGAGGAATTCTCAGTCAAGGTTAAGGTGCTCGGAGGGAGGCTTCGGCTTGTGGTTGGGTGACGAGGGTATCGTCAATGGTTAAACGAGCACACTATCTTCTATATTCTAACACTTAGTCCCATTGACCTACTTTTGTGGTCATTAAATTATCTCATTTTATCTATCTCCTCATTATATCATGGGCCCCAAAGTCGAAAAAATTGGTGATTATCGCTGGCATCACGAAGAATCACGATGTCAAATACAAAATGAAAAATCGCCACATAAGATCTCAATTTTTTGAAAAATTCATGAAATCACAATTTCTTGCAAAAAATTGCACCACGACCAAAAAAAATCTCCAGGCTAGGGAAAAGCACATACAAGGCCAAAATTGGATCTCTTTTGGGCTCTTTGTCTTTGTAGTTGTTGGGGATTGAGAGCGAAGGAGTTTATCATCATCATCCATCAACCTTAGGAGTGCCAAACAATCGTTTCCATTGCCATCAAAGGTGTTTTCTTGGGGTGGAGATTGATTTCTATCTACAGTTTTCATATTCCCAGTTATTTGTTAAAATTCTGCCTTGTAACTTTTATTTTTAAGATTTATACAAGGGTTTGCAAAGTGCACACTGCTTGCCTCTTATTATTGTTTTCCATGCATCATAGAACAATTTTATAAGTCTGATTTTTTTACTACAGTTTTATGTTAAATTTTTTTTGTATTTTTGGCCCTAGGTTTGAAGTTTGAAGTTGAATATTACCTTGCCAATATACCAAAGGCTCTGGACCCATTTTGGAAGTATGGTGAACCTGAAGATGGGACAAACTGACAAAAATTGAATTGAAAGCTATGCAGCAAATCTATGATAGGAGGGGTCAGCCGCTTGAAATACCGCCTTGCTAGAATCCCAGGGAAAGAGGTTGAGATTTGTACCGTTTCAAGCCCAAAACTCATGTGAGCTGCCCATCCTGTTATTCGTGAAAATGATAAGAAGGAAGAAGCAACCGCTCTCACACTCGAAATTGCCATTGGAGTAGCTAGATCCTCAAGAATCACAGGCATATTCAGGATTGGGGACAATGAGGGGACAATGAGACTGACCCCATGGGTTCACCTTCCCCGAGGACCTCACCTTTCTTTGTTCTGAGAACTGGATATGGGGCAGAACCTTCCATCAGATCAATGATTAAAATAAAGGAGAAGGAAGAAGTAGACAAGGTTGGAGGGAGGTGTCTTTTTTTGGAAAGACATACCTTGGAGCATTGCCAAGAGCAATCTATTATTTCAGGCAATGTTTGATGTTGTTGGCCTAGGGTATAAGGCCTCCACCTATGAGGAGTTGTGAGGGCTAGTCCTTCAGAATGAAAAGGCTGATATCATTACTAGATTGGAGGACCTAAGACAATCATGGTAGATCATTTGATGCATAGAGATGTCCGATGGTTGGATGGATGGGAAGGTTGGGACTCTCCTTAATTTATTGTTACATTGTCTCAAGGTTACATTGTTTATTAAATCTATTGATGCATTGGTGCCTGTTAAAGATGTGACATTGAATTGTTGGATGAGTTTGTCCAAGGGGTAGGTGTGCACCATGTTTTTCAAGTGGTAACAAATACAGCTGTTAATTACGTGGCCTTGACAGGTTGATAATGGAGAGGCACCCCACATTGTTTTAGATTCTATATGCTGCCCATTTCATCGATTTGATGCTTGAGGATGCGCGCAAAATCTTCTTTATCAAGGAGGTCATTGAACAAGCCAAGAGCATCACTATATATATATAACCATGCGTTTGTACTTGGCCTAGCAAGGAGATTCACAGGGAACGTGGAGTTGTTGCATCTTGACATCATAAGTTTTGCCACCATATTTATTTCTCTTCTATCTTTGAATTGTTATCAATTAGAGGTGAAGAGGATGTTCATTTTCGATGAGTGGCATGATTGTGCATTTAGCACAAGGCAGAAATGGAGAGCCATGCTAAATTAGTGTACTGAGATTCCTTTTGGGTAGGAGTGGAGGAAGTGTGCACGATTAACAAACCTTTGATAAAGGTTCTTCACTTGGTTGATAAGGAAAAGCTTGCAAAAAATTATTTTTATTTTTATAATAATTTTTATTATTTTTACCTTGTCTACTTCTTCCTTCTCCTTTATTTTAATCATTGATCTGATGGAAGGTTCTGCCCCATATCCAGTTCTCAGAACAAAGAAAGGTGAGGTCCTCGTAAAAATTATTTTTATTTTCATTTATTTGATAATAATTTTTTTTTGCAATGGGCTAATTCTGCCAAGCCACGGATAGGGTCAAAGACGTTATCAAATCTTATTATGAAGACAAGGGTGATCTTCCATATGAAAAACATGCAATGATCTGGGATTTGGTTGATGACTGATGGAACGAGATGCTCCATCGTCCTATTCATGCAGCAATGCTTGTCCTCGACCTTATTTTTTCTAACTCGTGTAATTTTGATTTCGATGGCAAGGTTATGGAAGGGTTCCTTACTTGTATCTAGAGGATTGGTCCCTGATCTAGCTGATTGCAAAAATTACTTTAGAGATGGAGATGTATAGGAATGCCAACAGATTATTTGGCTTTGACATTATTGTCTAAGAAAGGAAGACTTTAATGCCAAGCATGCCATTAGAATTTAGAATTTTAATTACATGTTTTATTTGAAAGTTGAATTTTGTTTTCTTTATTTCTTACTTGCTATTGGAATGAAATGTAATTTAAGTTTTTTTTAATCTTATTTGTTGTAGATGTTTGATGGAGAAATTATTGTGAAAAAGCATCACTTTCAGGGAAATTTTCAATTTGGGTGCGTAGCAAAACTTGTAGTGCTTTAGGTTGTGAGTGCAATTGGAATGTATTTGAAAAAATGCACACAAGAAGTGCAACATGTTAACAATTATGATCCTCTAACATTTCTTATGACTCTCAAGAGTCAAGACTTGTTAAATTTTTTATGACCCTCTTACATGTTAGAATATCAACGCATTAATGATATTGTTTATGTCCACTACAATCTCTGATTGTGGGTGAAGCAACTTGAGAGACCCCTTGAGGTGGATGCCATTTCCTTGGAAAACATTTACACCATCTTTGAGTGGAGGGTGGAGTTTGAGAGGCTTGTTATGGAAGAGGCACTTGCGTGGTTAGAGGAGGAGCAACAGGTACATGGGGCAGGGGAGGATGACCCACAACCATTAGGGGGGAGGAGGGCACTAATATTAAGGAGGTTGATGTGCCAGCCTCAACACCACCTTCTACACAGATTGATACTCATACACCCACAGGTGGTCGTTAGATGGATGCCACAAGACCTTCCAGTAGCAAACGGCCATTACCTTTTCCCATAAAAGAGGCAGAGGGAATTGATAGCTGGCTGCTAGATAGATCATTGTAGATGACTAATGATAATTATATACATTTTATATATATTTGATGTAATTTTATATTAGTTTTTTAGTTATGAGTCCTTGACTGGACAACTGTTAGGATTCGATATCAACTTTGATGTATCATCTGGCAACCTATACAATGTACATCTTATATATCCTTTTTTTGTTTCATATTTATGTGGCAATGTGATTATTTGTTGTTGTTGTTGATTTATATCTTTAGTAAAATGGAAAAAAATGAATCTATTTTGTAATTTTTAATGCCTGACATGGTTAGCCGATTTTTTCTGATTTTTTTGCTGGTGTCCCAATTTTTTTGCTGATGCTAAATTTTTCAACTATGAGATTGATGGCAATATGTTCTTCAGGGAATTGAATGTGAAGAAATACCACCCGATTACAACATGCTTGACATACACTCATTATATTGAATAAAACAATACCTTCTTTATTTTTCACAGCAACCTGTTTGACACACTCCTTATTTTTTCGTTGGAATTAAATCTCAGGAAACACCCAAGCACTTCCCCCTGTTCCAAGAATGGTATCAAATGTAAAACAGATGGCATAGACTTAGTGCACCTGATCACATGGGAATCGAATTGGGAATCTGCACAGCACGCCAGATAACTGGCAATATCCTAGCAATAGTGGCAACAACTGATTGAGCTAACCCTCGAGGCTTAGGCCTCTCCTCATTTTATTGAATAACAACACTTTCTTTATTTCTTCAGCAAGACTTGTACACTTTCAACAACGTGGTTTATTTTATGATGTTTTTATGACAGAAAATTTGTTCTTAATGGACATTTTGATGATTTCATTTGCTCACTATTTTATGTTATTGCAAAACCATTTTTGTTTTAAATTTTTAATACTGAAGTGTGTCATGGGGGGCTTGACTGGTTCGTCAAACAGGAGTGGTGATATTCCCCCTTCCAAATAAATAGCAGGTGGCTGTCATGGCCAGTGCAAGCAGGCGGGGCATGATGATAGACAAACTTTCTAGCCCCTAGTTCTGTCAGCATTTCCTCCTGAGGTTGCTTGGTCAGCATTAATAAAGTTTGAAGGAAGCATCCTAGGATTTTCCTATAGTGTTTGCAGGCATTTGTCAGTTGTGAAAGATTTGAGATTGATTGAACGCAGTTTGATTTCAGCACAAAACACTCCTGTAACGTGTAGTTCAAGTTACTCGCTGTTTGAATTTAAAAGGGTCCCTTTATATCAGGTTCCATTTAATTCCAAGCTGATCACTTTAACTGTGGATCTCATTTGTCAATTGTTGTAATGTTGACATTAGTGTTAGCAGTGTAGTTGTTTTGATGTGGGAATTGGCTGATTGTCCATTTGCATTACTCTTCTGTTAATTGACAGGAGGATATGTTGGTCTTTGTTAATTCTGAGCGTCAAGTGACAGATTGTAGCTTTCCTAGTATCCAATTTCATTCCAACAAGGATTGGAGATAAATTTTTCAGGTACCATTCAATTTTAAGCAAAAAAATGCAATTTTGGTTTGAAAATATTTGTAAATGGACGTGTCAAGAAAAAGCAAAGAGAAAGTAGAATAAGGTAGAAAAAATTGGAGCAGTGCCCTGAGACATTGTAGACAAGATTACTGAAAATATGACACAGATGCTAAACAAATTATAACCCAATGATTGGGCAAAATTTACCTGGACTAAGTTTATAGCAGATTAAAGTTGGAGAAATAAACTCATCTACTATCCTGTAAAAGATATGAACTGAAAGTACAGAGGTTTTGCAGCTCAGTCACTGGATGTCATTTTTCTATTTTTCATCAGCTTAGGCACACCTTTGGAACTCAGAACCTTTTACCTGTGGATATAGATCCTTAAACCAAAACACTAAACCAGGGCGTTTGGCAAGGTTCCCATGTCATTAGAACCTCATTCCTTTTTCCTGTATATGGAGATGTGATGAAGCAGCAGCAACGAGGGGATTTGAATATTTTGCTCGATACAAAACATGAAGGTAACCTTTTGCATGAATTATAGAACCTGCTCAAGAAGATCGAGACTAGATTCTAATGAACCCCACCAGTGATAATCATTGCATTGGTCATCCTTGTCTGGCAAGAATTGTTTGAGATGTTAACTTTACTAGCTTATGTAGTAAGGGGACCTGATGTGACTACTCTGTGGTGCCTGGATTTGTTGCTCTGCATTTACATGTAAATTGATTTTGAATGTAATACATGTGCATTTTCAACCAAAACCAAAAGAAAAATTGTCTGTATATTTGAATCTGGGGCAACAAAGAAGGGAGACTCCGAACCCATCAGTTATGGGGGAAATTTCTCTGAACAAGAGAAACACTGCCCCATAAGCAGGACAAATGTTGAGCTAATCCCAAAGAAACTTGTAACCAATCCTGTGTACAGATTGGAGAAATTGAAATTCATGAATTGTTCTTTTATATTGTAAGTGTGCCAGTTTTCTGTTTGTATTTCCAAAAGTCATGTAGGCCGCAGACAGCCACCGGGAAGAAGGAAGCTGAAGTTGTCAGCATTCTTGATCAAATAAGATGGGAGATGCACTGCAGAAAATGAGTGGGGTATAGTACCCATCTTCTTGACTAATTCTTGAAAGGAATACTCCTCTGGTAACATGTCAAACAGGTCTGCTCCCTCACAAATAATATTCTGAATTCTTGAGGGGTTTAAATAATAAGGGAACTTTACACGATCTACATGACTGTATGCTTTCATTTTGAATATAAATTCACTTATATGTCGAAAGCAGAAGCTGCAGTGCCAACCTGCATCTGTGAAGAGCTCATCTGTTTGACGAGAATGACCATAGCCTGTATGATGTTGATAAATGTGGACTGATGCACGCCAACTGTTATAGTCAACTGGAAACTCAAAAGAGTACAAATAATTCCTCAGTTGCAGATGCATGACGGATGGTATATTGTCACACCACCTAAGGAGGTTAATTGTGTGTTGACTGGGAATCTCATCCACATCAGACATGATAAGCAGGTCGCCATAAGAGACACCTGCTTCTCTTATTAGGCTGTCCATTGCTTCTCTATGTTTTCTTTCTCGATCAAAAGGTTTCTCTTGAGATAAGAGGTGCTGGCCTGGAAGCATTCGATATACAACCTTGTGTTTGGCAAATTCAAACCTCTTTCTATTGTTAGCAAAATGTAATGGCTTTGGCAAACCTGTAAAAGTTGTGTTTGATTCCAGAATAATAAACTTTGTTGTTGAAGGAAGCATTTCCTGCCATCTGATTTCAAGAATTTCCAACTCATTACTAAATAATACAGCATCATAAATCTGTCGAGGAATCTGCCGAACTTGCCAGCCATGAAGGTGACAAAGGTGCTCCATGGAGACATTTTCAGCATCATAATGAGGGATATGATGAAAGGGCTTTGGCGGAGTGTCCCAAATGGGGCGTAAAAAGTAAGATATCTTCTGCCCCTGCAAATATATGCCTAGGGTGCAAATTGGAATGATAGTAAGAAAAAGGATCCATGTCTTAATGCATATTTTCCTTGAAGTACGATGCTTCTTGTTCAGCATATTGAAGCTGCCTCCTATTATTAAGATCCGATTCAATAAGGCTTACAAACCTGAGATAACTGTTCCCATCAATGCTTCAAAGAACTTAGAAATATGTCCCTTAAAATCACAAGTGCAAATCAAATTATGTATGACATTTCATGCTGTCCATACAACTGTCAAGTTACTTCCTAAGAAGATGCCCCAGTTTCTCTATTATGTGCTTCATTGTGATTTTCACCAATAGCTGTCAAACCATTTCAATCTGGGAAGCAAATAATTATGTGTCAGTGGATATTTTTGGTATTCAAGCTATTCAGTATCAGTAAAATCTTCAACTTAAAACATTGACACAATGTTCACTGGTTTTATAGAAGGTGATGAGCCTCTCATATCTTTATCTGAGAATCTCAATTATATTCTTTATATCTGCATCAAACACATTAAGAATGACATAATTCTAGAAAAAGTGAAATTGCTCTTCTATGTGTACTTTGTATGGAAATGTTTTTGACATGCACATGGAGACTCCGAAGTCATGGAAAAGAGTTGAGGGACTTCAAAAGTGTTCAGAAAACTAGATCATGTAAAATTCAAAGTCATCTCACTTAGGGTTCAGGGATCTTACATGAGTTATAACTATTAGGGTCCAGGGATCTTGCATGAGTTATAACTTTTAAGGTCCTTAAAGAGGAAATGAAGAGACTTATGTAGATGGATGTTGAAGTGAAGTGATTTATTTATTTATTCTTCAATACATGAAAATAAAGGTTGTTGGCAAATGGATTTATTACATTAAATGGATGAATATCATATGAGCATGAATAAACAGCCAGCTGTAGGAAGACCATGTCCTAAAAGTATCCTAGCTGTAGCAATTTATTTTGGAGAGATGCGTCTTTTGGTTACACAATGGTAAACAAAATAGGTGAGAAGGAAACCTCGAGGGAAAAAAAGGTGTACTTAATTATGAGCTTTATAGAATAGATTGACAACAAATTATAACAATCCAAATATCAGTAAGAAGGGATTAATGAGCTTGAAACTGGTATGCACTTAACCTTTCATAGAAGCTCACAAAGTAATATTTCTCTTGTAAAAATAATCTTTGCTTTGGGGAGCCACAGTGGCTATAAATAATAGTTAAGTGATTGTGTACTTGCAGCTTAGAAGGGGATGGCAGCACAGGTAAATGTCAATGTTGGTAATTGAATAAAGGGATGGGTTTCTGATAGTATGACATTAAATAGAGTTGAAGGTTCTATGTAATTAGCTGAGTGTATGATATTAAATAGAGTTACAAAAGTAAATGTAATTAGTTGAATCGTTCTGGCACTGTTTTCATTATGCTGCAAACAACTTTATGCATGTGTCCTGTTGATAACTAATAATATATTCATTTTACTATGTTACAAAACTTCTTAATGATTTTCAAGGAGAATCTTCATTTAATCTGAGAAAATGGAAAATCCATGAAATATAGCTGATGCTACATGTTGAAGGAAGAATTACTCCTGAAGAGTTTGGGTTGAAGATAGTTGAAAATAGACAGGATGCAAAATATTGAAGAGTCTGAGAGCTACATAAGTAACTAAACAACCAAACATTTTGTTAGTTACTCAAAATTGCTTGTCCTCGAGTCTCATCTTTCTAGTTCGCCTCTTATGATTCATACAGAAATTCTTCATTTGTCTTTACTACCATCTTTCCAAAATCAACAGTATCTAGGGATAATAAGACTAGCAAGAAGAATGTTGGTAAAGGATTTGCTTGTATTACAGTTCAGTAGTTGGGGACTCAAGTCACTTATACGAACAATGTTGAAATTTGTCTTTACTACCATCTTCCGAAATCAACAGTGCCTAGGGATAATAAGACTAGTAATAAGAGGTCTTGGTAAAGGTATTTCTTGTATTATGGTTCAGTTCTAGGGGCTTCAAGTCAGTGGTAGGGGCCTCAAGTCACTTTTACAGATAATGTCGAAGTTGTATGAGAAAATGATATTCTTTAGATGCATTGCACATAAGCAGATTTGAGTGCCATTTTGCCTCTATGAGGAGTTATGAGTTTGAATCCATCAAGCATCTTGCAAAAGCTATCTAATATTTACCAAAATTTATTTTTTCACAATATGCAGGGGATAGGGCATATCATTTCTTTAATTCATTTACCTAAACTACTACAGAACTACACAATCTATTGAAATACTCCAATTATCCATAAAACACCAATCAGGGCATGATAATAGCACTTACAAAAGATTGTTTCGCCATCCACTTATAGATGATACAAGTACCTTATTAGTAATGGAGATAATACTAAAAAAGCTTGCCATGTTTCCAAAGGGGCCTTTCCCAGTGGCTTCCCCAATCTGAGAGAGCCTTCGTCAAAGAACACAATAAAACCAAAAAGGGTCCAATACAAGATAACGTCCTAATCTCTATGTTAAGACTCTAGACTCCTTACACATAATGCATGAATGATGTCTGAATCAACCAAAATGAATAATCTTAACCTCTACTTGGCAGCTAGGCATAAAGTTATCCTAAATATGGTGACCCTACAAATCATGGTAACGAATTATATACTTAAATCTAATAAAATTGTGAAATTGAAAGATGCTTCAAGTTCGAAAGAATAGGAAGACACTTAGAGAACGAAATTCACAGTACCTAGTTGAAGGGACACACTGCAATATGGTGGGATTTTGTGTAGCTTGAGTGAATTCAAAAGGATAAATAGGATAAGTTGGAGCAAGATGGTTGCAAAATTGCATGAGAAAGTCTTGCTCATTTATTAACAATGGAAATTGTTCATACAAATGTAAAATCTACAATATGAGTAGTGTACAAAAGTACACAATAATTTAGAAAAATATCGATTCAAGTTGGACATGAGGAAGATGAATAACATCAATTGTTGTTGAGGTATGTGAATCCAAGATGGTATCAACTTGCATAAAAAATGTTCAGTGGAGGAACTTATTAGTTGGTGTTGAAGGTTGAGGAGAAGTTAGTGTATAACACCAACAAGAAGAATTTTGGTTGTGGTAGAAGTGTTAGTCGTGGTGACAGAGGTTGTAATCCCACACAAAAGGTGGAAGACGTGCATGATGAGAGGACAAAAGAGACAAGAAAATAGTGTGCCAAGCAAAGAAAGAGGTAAAGGTTATTTTAGAGGATGAGGAAGAGGAAATGGTGGTTACAAGCAACAAAGATATTGCGACACATGTGGAGAAGGGCACAAGTCATTTGAGTATGCAGAACGAATATGTGTGCACAAAATTAGCAAACAACATAGTCAACTCAGGGAGAAACTTTAGAAGATAGAGCGATAGTTGTGACTGTCACAACTCATATTGTATGAGGTTCCACATTGTTATTTTCATCACATTGGTGTGTTTTGTTGCTAGGAGCTTGAAGTATTGGACCGACTTGGGAGGATATATCTTCATGGATCCCTTTCTCTTATTGGCATTAGATTATTTGATGGAGGTCTTTGGTTTGGGAGAGTCTCACTTCTCCATGGTTGGATTATTATGCTTGTTGGTTTGGTGGTCTTCTCACTTGTGCTTGCCTTGTTGATCACCCCTTGGTTGTACATTTGATGGTTATGGAATATGCTATCTCATCATGGTGTGGTTTTGTATATTTGTTTATCTTGGATTTGCTACATCTTTTTCATGGACAATGGATCTAGCCCCACAAGGGGTTAGATGATGGTGTTAGAAGGTAGATGTTTCATGATTTTGTAGGAGTTTTCTAGTGACTATATGTGATGTTATTGTATCATTTGTGTCATTAGGAGGGGGTGTTCTACATGGTCCTCTTGTGTTGGATGTGTGGTGGGGACATACTTGATGATTGTATGGGTTAGAATTTTCAATTGTCTCCTTCTCCTATGATGTTGATGTGGTTGGATGATGCATGCTGTGGTAGTGCACTTTTCCTTGGTAGGATTTCTCTAGGTGTTATGACTTAACATTGTAACATTTGTTAGGTATCACCTAGGTGGAAATGTGTTTGATGATGTTAGTACCATTGTCGATGTACTTTTTCCTAAGTTTTAGTTAGAGTGGGGGGGGGGGTTACTACGTGTTTCTTTGATGAACAATTCTTTTTCTAAGGTTTGATGATGTATTAATAATGTAATAGTCCATTGGTGGTGTGCCCTATGTTCAAGCATAGGTTGAACTTCTATTTTATCATTATGTTGTTATCATGGTGGGGTTATTGTTAGGGAAAACATCTTATTTGCATGGTACAACACTTGTTGGAGTGCACCCCCCCCACCCCCATTGACACACATGTTCATGTTTATTTAATCAGTTGGTGACTATTGGGAAGTTGGACGACAATTTTATTAGATCATTAACCTTTGTGCACACATGTTGATATTGATTTAACCATGCAATAGTTAATTTAACCTATTTTATCTAGATTAAGTTTAATTGCTTGAGCGCCCTACTTCACTTGGTAGTTGTTCACACAAGGAGGGGTTTATTTGAAGGATACTTAATGATTTTGATGGAGTGCTCCTCTTTTGGGCATAGTTTTCAAGGCATGTATGGTTATTTTATTATTGTTGGAGAGTTTGACACACTTCTCTAAGACACACATTCTTTGGTTGGTTGGACATCTTTATGACATGGGATATGGAGGAGTATTTTAGTATTTTATTAATGAGAAGTGTAACCGCCTTGGCACACTTCTCTAGGTCACCTTTCTCTTATACACATGGTTTGGGGAAATAAGTTGATGGTATTGGAAAACGACACATGGTTTTGGCACACATTTTGATGGAGGCTAACCACTTTGGTGCTTCTTCCTAGGGCACGCTTCATATGGAGATTATTTTATTGATTGTGGGTGGTTGAGGTAGTTACATGGCATAATGTTGTAGGTCACACCTCTCCTGGGTGCTCTCTCATCATTATTGCATGGAAATTTTAGCTTTGCTTGGCGTCATTTGACCTCTATTGGAGAGTCTTCACCTCTTTTACTTGGCACATATATTATTTTATTGGAGGTTGTTATGGAGTTGTTATGGCATATTAGGAGGACAAGTGTCTCCTTGCATGCATCTTGCATGGACTTAGAGCTTGAGGAGGGCCTCACATGGTACATTGCATGCATTTACTTAGTCTTCTTCTTGTTTTTGGAGCATCATCTTGGAGGATGCACAAGTGGAGACATTCCACTCTCTATTTTGGGAGTTGACCATTCCTTTTCCTTGTGGAGTTCTCCATCTAGTTGGCACTTTACACATTCATCCTTTGAGTTGGTTGCCTTGGGATCTACACATGTGGGTTGATTGCATGCATCTTGTGGACCACTTRCTATTTTGGGTTGGTTGTTATGGAGCATTCTCCTAGGAGGATTATTATATTGTTTTCTCACTCATGCATCTTGGAGGGCGCACTTAGTGAGCTCTTCTARGTGGACCTTGGAGCACATCCTCCCATGTTAAAKATATTTGATTATAATTTGCATGCATGCATCTATCTATGTGGACCTATAGCATCTTCACTTGGTTATTATACCTATTTTTGGTGGTAAACCCTCTCTTGGAGATATATAAAGTATTTCTATTCTCATTTTTGGATGGGGGTGAGCTCTCTTGGAGAGGCTAGTGTCCACGACGTAGTCAACCATTGATTGAGGATGATCTAACTACATTTTTATATTATTTGTTTGACTTGTAATGGAGTTAGGTGGAGAATAAGAATTTTTTTATGGTAAGAGAGACTTAGCTCTCTCTATAAAGATGGGCTTTCTCTCCATTTGATGGTTGTTGGGAATTTAGGGATTGAGGAGCTCTCCCCTTGGGCTACAGTTGTACATCATATTCTTGAAGCTTAAGGGAAGATTGAAGGTATCATTCTATCATATGTGAGGCTTATATTTTTGTATGTTTATAATGTTGTTGGGTAATCATAGGAATCTCTTGTAAAGAATGTGTTATGAAGGCATTATCTATCATTTGGATAGGAGTAATGAGAGTAGGTTCTCCCTCTTATTTCCTTCTGCTRTTATATATATATATTACAACAACTTGTTTGATAGGTAAAGAATATATATATATATATATATATATATATATATATATATATATATATATATATATGGCATTAATAGGGCTCTTCAAGACTCATTTTGTAGTTATTTCCAGCAATATTAAGGCTGATTGTGGCATGCTTGTCGCCCTTTACTCCTCAATTATTCACCAAAACAACCCAATCCTCTTTAGAGTGATATTCCTTGACTCTATTTTGCATGAGATTTGGTATGCATTGGTCTTGGGGTTTTTTATCACCTTTTTGTTCTCTCACCATTCATTTATCCACCTCTACTATAATCACTTGTTTTGTTAAAGCTTATTAGTCAAGCATCACCTAGAGTCTCCACTTCATAGTCTTAGCAATCCTATCCTTGGGGAAGCCCCCTTGAGTTGGAGAAGAGCCAACCAAAAGTGAGAGGAAGAGGCACCGGGGTGACAATGGGTAGCCTTCCTAAGTTGCACAAGACTAGCTCCTTAATGCTTAGGACTTTACATCATACATGGTGCTAGATTTTGTTGTAATAGTGACAATAAAAAAACATAGAGATAATTTGATGATGCATAGAGGAATGATCACATAATAACAAGCACCAAAGCAAAATCGATGGTTGAGGAAGAATATCTTTAGAACCAAGTGCAAGGCTGGAGGTAAGTGTTGCAAGGTTATCATTGATAGTGGGAGTAAAAAAAAAATGGTTTTGGACCAGATGGTAAAGATTTTGAGTTTAGCACACTAGAAACATACACAATCATATTGGTTGTTTTGGTTTCAACACAAAGATGAATTTCTTATGAAAGATCAATGTAGGGTGGCATTCCACATAGAATAACATCATCATGAATTTTTGTGCAATGTCATACCCATGGATGCTTACATCACTTATTGTTGGGAAGGACATGACAGTATGATAGGAACGTAGTGCATGACATGAGGAAGAATACCTACACCATCACCAAAGATGGGAGAAAATTCTAGTCACTGCTTATGAAAGATGAGAAGTCAAGATAAATGTTGTTTTTAGCAAAGAAATTCTTAAGCACAATGTGAGAGACGAAAAACTGTTATGCTATGGTGCTAAGGGAAGTGGCTAAGCACGATGAGAAAAATATTCTCGATGAAGTGAAGAAGTTATTGGAGTACAACAACATAGCACACACATAGTTGCTAGAAGGATTGCCACAAAAAATGAAGATAACAATTGAAGTGCAACGTTGTTGAGTTAAGTGGTGCAGAGAATAAGTTTGATGGAAAACTTGAAGTTGACAAACAAGTAGGTGAGTTTTTGTCAAAGGGATGGATCAAGGAAAGTATGAGCCCATGTGTGGTTCTAGTATTGATCATATCGAAAATGATGGATTGTGGTACATATGTACAAACTCGAGATCATTGAACAAGATCATTGTCATGTACATATTCCCATTGTTGATGATGGACAATCTAGTTGATGGTTTGATTGGTGCTAAATACTTCATGAAGATTGATTTGAAGAGTGGATATCACTTAGATCAGAGAGGGCGATGAGTGGAAGAATGCATTCAAGACCAATGATGCACTTTGCAAGCGTTTTATTATTTTGTTTGGATTGACCAACATGCTAAGCACTTTTATGCAATTGATGAAAGAGGTTTATGACTATATATTGGTAATTTTGTAGTTGTTTGCTTGGATGACACACTAATTCTTAGTGGGATGTGAGAGGAGCATCTACAACATTTGAAGATGGTGTTTGAAGCATTGGGAAAGGAATAATTGCACATTAACTTGAAGCAATGTGATTTTTTCAAGGAGTTGGGTTACCTTGGCTTTGTTGTTTCCAAGGGTGGCTTGCACATGGATCTAGAGAAGGTGAAGGCGATTTTGGAATGTCCCAGGCTGTGCAATATCACAAAGGTGAGAAGTTTCCATGACATTGCTAATTTTTGTAGGAAGTTCATGAGAAGATTCCGCAAGATATGTGTGTTGATTTCATAGTGTATGAAAGCATGAAGATTCCCGTGGAGCACAATGACGCAATGGCATTTTGATATGTTGAAGAGGGAGATAACAAAAGCGCGTGTGTTGGCATTATTGGTTTTCAATAAGGAATCAAGTAGATTGTGATGCAAGCATGGCGATTATTGGTGTGACATTTTGTTAGGAGGGACATTGATAACATGTTTCATGGAGAAGTTGAATGAAGCACAACATAAATATTATACATATGATTTGGAACTTCGTGCTATTGTACATGTGTTGAAGCATTTGTAATGTACATAGGGAGGATAATATGGGTACCTAGGGAGGTATGCAAGGTGGATAATGAATGTAATGTTGCCATAATCATGGAGTAGGCCCACTAGGTAGTTAAAGAAAATGAATATAATACGAGGGGTAGTTGGCATAGACCCCTAGGAATACCCGTGAAAAGTATCAATACACACAATTATCATTGTATTGTGATATGTTATGTGTTGAGATTTGTATTGTAGCCAGCATGGCTTGTGGAGTGATTCCTTCCATAATGAGTAATTGATGGTTTACTTGATATCAAGGGCATTTATGCTGTACACAAACCATCAAGTCATAAATCTCATCAATACACATGCAAAGTTGAACCAACAAAGTGAGATGGGTCAAGTTTCTATAGAACTATATGTTTGTGTTGAAACATAAGTCCGAAAAAGAGAACAAGGTCAATGATACGTTGAGCATAAGAACATTGATGTTGGCAACAATGAAGAATGAGGTAGTGGGATTTGAATAAAACAAGCATATGTATGAACATGACAATGATTTTGGATAGGTTGCAAAGATGTGTAGGAACTTGATGGTAGCATAAAACAATGCAACTAGATTACTTCATCTAGGATAGTTATTTGTTCAAAGGAAAGCAATTGTGCATCCATGAAGGACTAAGGCAAGAAAATTTGATTTGAGAGTTGCATAGAGGAAATTTAGGCAGACATTTTGGAAGCGACAAGACACTTAATTTGTTGGACGTGATATAGTATTGGTTGAGCATGAAGAATGGGGTCAATAGATTTGGTGTGATGCAATGCTTGTCAAATGGTGAAAGGAGTGAGTCAAAACACAATTCATAACATCATTGTCGATTTTGAAGATGCTTGAGGAAGACATATCAATGGATTTTGTACTTACACTGCTAAGAACACAATACAAATTTGATGCAATGTTTGTTGTGGTTGACAAGTTCTCAAAGATGGTGTATTTCTTGCCTTGTGAGAAGACTAGTGATGTGAGCTATTGTGTGTAACTTTTCTTCAATGAGATAGTGCAACTTCAGAAATTGTCGAAGATGATCACAATAGACAGAGACATTGAAATTGTAAGTCATCAATGCTGTGGAAGATGGGGATGAAGTTGCAATACAATTCAAGATATCATCGTCATACAAATGAACAAGTGGAGGTAGTAAGTCAAAGCTTAAGAAATCTATTGAGATGCTTAGCTAGAGACAAACCAAACAATGGGATTGTGTTTTGGCACACATTGAGGTTGCATATAATAGCTTTGTAAATAGGTTGATTGTATTTTTTCCATTTAAATTTGTCTAGGGGATAAATTGGAGGAAAGTGGTAGACTTGATTGATCTATGGATGGATGTGAAAAGGAGTAACAATGCAAAGTAGACAAAGCAAATGCATTCACCGATCGAAGATAGGTTGAAGGAGAAAGCATGGAGTATAAGGAGTGCATTAATATGCAACAGAGATATAATTCATTTAAAATTGAAGATTTGGTCATGGTATATTTGTGGAAAGAGCGTTATCATATCATAGACATATGTATAGTAGGATGTATGTGAAGAAATTGAATCATACAGGATTAGGAAGAATTTTGGAGATAATACGTATGAGGTGAAGTTAGGAAGAAGTTTGGAGATAATGCGTATGAGATAAAGTAGCCAAAATAATTTGATATATTGCCCATGTTAATGTTTAATGTCATAGACTTGTATGCATACAAGAGATAGAGCTTGTCACAAAATAGGATGGTGAAGCAGGAAAAGAAAGCACATAGGTGGATTGACAAAAGCAAATGCCAAGGAAGAAGCCCAAAGAGATTCAAAAGTGTTTTGGACAAGAAGGTGACAAAAGAAATGGAGAGCCGAGTACAAGCAGTGCTTACTGTAAGGAAGAGTAGATTGGGGCAGGACGATCAAGTGGAGATATTATTTTTGAGATCACGATTTAAATCAAGAGGAGTCTTGACCAGCAATCTCCAATCCTAGAAGTTGGAACACGTGATTTTAAGTCAATTTAACTTGCCAATAACACGACAGTCAAAATCAAACTTGTTGGGATGGTTACGCAAAGATGCTAAAGTGGATATAAAGCAAATCCAAATTCAAATTTGCAATGGCTTCAGAATATGTGAATGATGAGGAATATGATGTAGTTCCATTGGATATGTATGAAGTAGCTTTTGCGAGTCCCTACCGTTGGAATCAACAAGTTCCATTTTGGCAAAACCTAGCGCAGGCTGGTCAAATAAGGTAAGGATTTTGTTCTGAACTCCCAAAGAAAACAAAACTTTATTGCTCTAGTTCCAATCTTGTTAGAAAAAAGATTACTTTATGCTTTACAAAAGTCTCCTTTGCTAGTGTTGAAGCAACCAGAAGCTACCAAGCAAATTGTTGAAATATCGACCATACAAAATGCTAACCGGGAGAAGTAATTTGAAAGAATTATTGGGCAGTGGGCTATTCAACATACTATAGAACTGCAAGAAAATGTTCTCTTACCAAACCCAGGATTAGACAATATTTCAATCCCTAAACATGAAATGATTAAAAATTCAGTTGCAAAGAGTTAATTGAGAAAGTCCAAATTCACTTAGTTCCTCACCATGCGGGTCAATAGTGGTGTCAGAATCCAATAAAGGCTAGCAAATGTGCAAGGATTTCCTTGTATTGAATAAGAGAACAGTACAAGTGTTTCTTTCTAAGGATTGAAAACTTAACAGTTAAGTTATTTGGTAGCAACATGTCTCAAAGATGGATTTGAATTGGGATACCATTCACTGCATATAAAAGGAGAAAAGAACTTGAATGACAGCCTAAAAAACTGGGGACTATATGAATGGTTAGCTATGCCATTCAGCTTAACACATCAATAACTTGCCAAAGTCTATTGGATGAGGTATTGAGACCATATTTGGAAACTTGTCATACTC
The DNA here is from genome assembly GCA_032191745.1 of Picea mariana. Classification (NCBI taxonomy): domain Eukaryota; kingdom Viridiplantae; phylum Streptophyta; class Pinopsida; order Pinales; family Pinaceae; genus Picea; species Picea mariana. The sequence goes on along the minus strand of JASDQU010173793.1, from coordinate 2,325 downwards.
TATCATGATGATATTAATTTTCAACGAGATATGGGAGGAATACCTACAACATGGTAAAGTTGTTTCAGAGACACCGAGGGAGCAGAAACATTAAGTGAATTCAAAGAAAAGTTCATGTGTTATTTACTCTAAAACATATCTTGGGTATTTTGCTGATGCCAATGGGTCACACGTTAACTTGGAGAAAATTTAAGTTGTGGTTGATTGGCCACAACTTCAATATCTTGTAGCAGATGAGACAAACTGTTTGTTGAAATTCATTTCGTATATTCAGATATAGCATCCCCATTGAACGTTATCACCAAATGATATTTGTAATTTATTTGGATTGAGAAAAAATCATACTGCCTCTACAGAAATGAAAAAGAAGATATGCAACACACTTCTGCCAATGTTGCCAAACTTCCAACAGCCATTGGTAACTGAGGCAAATGTATTGCGTTAATCTGCTGGGTGCGGTGCTCGCTGAACAAAGGACAATTGCATTTGATTTAATTCCAGCGGAAATTCCCCGTCCAGTTGGGGAACAAAACCAAAGCAAAGCGCCCACCTCACCGATGAACCAAAGACCATTGGCTTTCAATAGAATGATTCAATGAGTTACTACATGGTGAAATTCCAGCGGAAAGTCCCCTTCCAGTTGGGGAAGAAGATGAACGCTAACACGCTAAAAAGGAAGAGTTCAAAAACAGACAAACCAATGTGCAAAATGGTCCAAAACTAGGGGAGCCTACCAAATAACCAAAGCAAAGCAAATGGCTTATCTCTATTATTAAAAAGAAGCAAGCAAGGCAAGAGAAAGATGGTAGATGCAGAATCAGATATAGAGTTGGTTCAGACTTTCTACCTGAGCTTTCTGGCAACCATTGAGACTCAGATGAATTTCTTGAAGATGTCTCGTCCTTGTTCACAAGTCCTTCAAGATAGCCTGCACATAAATGCCTATTCTTATCTTGGGAAACTAGCATAAATGTCCCTCTGTTGCTTTGCAAGCTATTCTTATCTTTGGAAACTAGCACAAATGTCCCTATTCTTATCTTTGTATATATGAGCAGAAATACAAGTCATATTGCAGGTCATAGCAGGCGGTGCAAAAGCCTTTCTCGTGAAATGTTAAATTTTGGTCAACCCATGCACGTAACTCTATAACGTAACCCAGGTTAAATTTTGGTCAACGCATGCACGTAATTCTATAGCATGCGAGAATCTTATGCATGAGAGTCTGTGCCGGTGACATGGATCTCTGTCAATTAATAAGTGAGTTGAGATTAAA
>JASDQU010173792.1:0-19215 GCA_032191745.1 Picea mariana | reverse complement strand
TAACCAATCCGTGGACATGTATAAACAAATAGTAAATTTAGATGTGTGACAACTATTAAGAAAGAAGTAAAAGCATTGTGATGCTACTTGGTTCATTTTACATATGTTATGAAGGCCTATACCCAATATGAGAAATAATAAATATTATTCAAAAGAACAAGAGGGAGATGCAACATGCCCCTACAAAAGGACAAAACTCAAACATAGAGAAATAATAAATATTATTCAAAAGAACAAGAGGGAGATGCAACATGCCCCTACAAAAGGACAAAACTCAAACATAGATGATGGGTGCCTCCACTTAGAAAAGGATACTCTCACCAGATCATGTGAGCATGCTTAAAAGCATTATAACATAAAAATACCTTTGTGATATCCATTTATAGAATTTCAAAAGTTGGAAAATAAAAAAAACCTTTGAAGTTAATTCATTGTGTAATGATGATAAACAAGACACATGGCAACATAGTAAGATGTGTATTTGGTAAGAGTATCCTCTTACTCTGCCCACCGTCCTTCTGGTCAGAAATATTTCTCTAGACGCGAGGCCTCCCACTTCCCAAAAATTTCTATACATGTGAGCCTCGGGGTTTTGGATTTGTGAAGTACATGAATCATGATGATGTTGTAGAAGCTCTATTGTCTTTGAAGAAGAGAACGAGAAAAATCCATAAGCGATTTCTACTTCACCGCAGAATACGCGATGCATATTTGTTGTTTCCTACAAATGAAGTGATTGCAAAAATGAGCTTCTTGCTAATTAACCATATGGGGATTTTAGTGGGGATTGGTCGAGCTTGTTTTGAAACATTGAGGCCATTGGCATATAGCCTTCTTGCAGAGCCTATTCATTATGTTCACATGGAGATTTCACTTTACCAGTTATCTCGAATTATATACTTGTTTTCAAGAAATATGCATGACTCATTGTTGCCACTCAATGTGCAAATGACTTGTGCACTATTGATGCTAAATTTGGTTGAACCATTTTAATGAAGAAAAAGGTCAAGCTTTACTAGGACACATATTGGATGCTTTTGTAAGCAAGTTCAATAATGCCCATTGATTAAAACCCTCGAAGCAAATACATTCCATGTAGGTGGAGCATGGTTTGAGAAGTTTGGTGTTTTATATGGACATTGTAATAAATGAGAGTGCATGTGTTTTAGTCTTTATACCACTCACGAACAACGTTGTAGTTTGGAGTGAGGAAATGAAAACAATGTAAGGAAACATGTTTTTCTAATATCTCAATCTCATTGAGATGTTTTTGATGGATCTCGAGAGCTAGTTTTACATTTTGCCTTTGTAAATGCAATGCAGTTGCGAAGGGTTCTTTTGCTAACATAAGTAAGATTAGTTGGTAAAGTGAAGAGCATTAAGAGCATTAAGAGCATTAACAAAGGTGGTTTTGTATTTATTAAGGTGCCTATGATAATTTTATGTTTGTATGAACTTTCATTTAATTGAGATAAAAAAAGGTTAACAAGACTTTTATAAAGGGGTTCCTTTTGTAAAGGAGTTATAAGGGTGCTTGCCACATGTCTCATTTTTCATAGGGGTTATAAGGACATTTTCTTGTAAAAGGAGTCATGAGGATTTTGTTATTGTCAGGAGTCATAAGAGCGCTTGCAAAATTGTAATTGGAGTTATAAGGTGCATTAAGGGGTTATAAGGTGTTATTTCACAAGTTATAAGGGTTACGTATCTCCAATAAAATTGCATTTTTTTGTCTCACGTCCTAGACCCACCTGAAATTGAATAAGGGGGTCTTAGGAGATTTGTATGTGCGTTATATTGATATTTGGTTAGTTTTGTTTTCTCTTGTTCGCACACATCACATACACATACAACAACATAAAAATCATTCATTTGCAACAAAGGAAATCAATTAAAGGCAAACAAGGTCAAACAAAAATATAAAAGTGCACAAGCAATCTCATCTCAAGAAGGCAAACAAACTACATCAACATCTTCTACAGTAGGTCTATCAATATCTTGCACTTATAATTTGTAAAGTTTTTTGTGCAAGAGTTTGGAGTATTTTACACCATTGAGTTGTGTTTATTATACAACTTGCTTAAAATTGAATAAAAGGGTTCAAACATGAGTTTGAAGTTGTGTATATAGAACCCACATGAAATTGAATAAGGGGGTTTTCAAAAGAGATCATACAAGTTTGCAAAACTTTCTTGCATATTTGACACACTTCATAAATGGCTAGGATTGAAGCAATGTTTACTCTACTGCGCACATTAATCAACTCTACTTTTGAATCTAAAGTTTCAATGAACAAAAGCACTCTCACTATTATACAACTTGCTTAAAATTGAATAAAAGGGTTCAAACATGAGTTTGAAGTTGTGTATAGAGAACCCACATGAAATTGAATAAGGGGGTTTTCAAAAGAGATCATACAAGTTTGCAAAATTTTCTTGCATATTTGACACAATTCATAAATGGCTAGGATTGAAGCAATGTTTACTCTACTTCACACATTAATCAACTCTACTTTTGAATCTAAAGTTTCAATGAACAAAAGCACTCTCACTATAATGCTCACTTGCTTACAAAGTCATGCATATAAAGGTTGATACGTTTAAAATTCATAACAATTTGTTATATGATGAATTGAGCTCCTCCAATATCAACATTCTGATTTCATACTTCTTCAACATAATACATTGTTTGGATTACCTATGGACAATGAACAAGAGGACATTGAGCATGTTCCAACTATAAATCAAATCAAGGAATTTGATGTAAATGACGAAGATGAATTACATGGTGACACTCAAATAAGAGACAAAGATTATCAGGTGAATAATGAACTTACACAACATGAAGATGAGTTGGATAAAGTCACTGAAAGACAGAGAATAACATCATGACAAATACAACTAAGAATAAGCTTAAGGATGGCACAACTAAAATTGTTAGACCTTGGGAAGAGTTGTAGCTAGAAAGAAATCGATATGGCTTAGGATATGAAAAGGCTAATGAAAGCCTTTTTCATATTCTGGATTATTGCAAACCCACTACATTTGTGAGTGGTGGTTTTTTGGATGATGTTAAGGAATAGGTGCATGATGTTGAATATGTACAGGATGTTGATGCAAATAGAGATGATCAAGATGACGATAACGATGCAGATGTTGATGCAGTTAAGAATGACCATGATGTTAATGTTTCTATAGGGATTGTGGATTTGTATGATCATAATGATCAGTTAGATGAAGAACCCATAAAATGCCAACACTGCCATTGACTTGCCCACGATGAGTCAAACTATTTTGATCTTCACCCATGTAGTTTTTGTGGGAAGAACAAACACCTCTCATAAAGGTGTCAGAAGAGAAAGAAAATTCAATGAAAACATATACATTTTTAATGGTCGGGGAATTGGCGTTGGAGTTTAAAAGCCAAGTTATTGGAGTGGTCTTATCGACAGGTTCATACACAGGTTTAACCATGTTTACGAGGAACAATTTCTACAGTGCATGGTTATAAGTGCTTTGGATTTGATCATTTGAGGGAAATATCGTGGCCCACTTGAGTTTTGTCTTTTACATTGAAGATCAAGTCTTTCGACTCCACTCAAAAGCAATATGATTACCCCTTTTCAAGGGGGCATATCTGTGATGATAAATACTTCTCACCTTTCATTTGATAGGGGGAACTTAGTGATGATATGTCAAACTTCAAGTTTCAAAGTCTACCGTGATGATTTACAATTCATTCAGGACGATCTTTTTTGAGGATGATGATGATTGATTAAAGATACATAATCAATGGTTTTGACATCGATCATTTCTAGGATTGATTTTGCAGATGGACGATGGATTCAGGATTGTGGATGCATTTATTCGGGATAACTATACTTGATGATGGATTTGATGATTTGGATTTGGATTGGTCAATTTGACCTTAGAGCATTTTCACTGAGATAGTTCAACACTTGGCATTTATGATGGATTCGAGATTTTTGATGGATTTTAGTTACCTTGTGACTTTGATGGTGGTTCAACACTTTGACACCTTTATGACAATTCAAATTTGCGATAGTACTAACAATTCACCCGATTTACTACCCATGTGATTTTCATGGACACGGGATTTTATAGATACATGGTTCATATGCCTTTCAACACTTTTTTCTGTCAGCCGGATTATTGACAATTTTTTTATTGTGTCTATTTCTGAGAGCATTTTGTGAACTTATTTGTTCACTTTATAGTCTTCAAAATTTACAGGAATGATCTTTAGATCTATCAGAGAACAATTGTTTATTTTGCATTTGTGCTTGGTGCATTCAGGATTGTCAAGCATTTTCAGGATTTGGGATGTGTTGGATATGTAGCCAATTCATATCTCATCAGGGTTAGCTCTCATCGGTTTTGGGTTCACTCCAGTGAACACCTATAGGTTGTCTAACTCATTTGTTACATAGTGAGTTTTCTAGACTTGGTTTCAACATTCACTTTTGGCGGTTTTTTCAAGGAGATCTTCATTGACACTCATGAGATTTTAGACCATGAGTTATTGTAATATCCCCCGGTAGAGCCCCAGTTGTAATTATGAATTATAATCATGTTTATGAATTGTAATCATGTTTCGTAGGCTGGTGAGCCGAAAATTGATAAGCTACTGGGCTTATGTGTTTATTAGGCCAGAGAGCCTAAGTGTTATAGGCCAGGAGCCTATTTTTGTATATGTAATTATGCAGGACATTAATAAAGATTAAACATTATTGCATGCAGACCGACCACGAAGAAAGAGTGATGGGGGACTAAGCTTCCACAAGGTGGGTAAGGGAAAGGGGGCTGAAAGGTTGGAAAGAGGGGCTAAGATTAGGGGCTTAAGTCCTTGGGAATAATAATTTATTATTATTGCAAAGTGGTGTGAATGGTATACTTTTATCCTAAGTTCCCGGAAAAGGGAACGCGTATTAGATGGAGTGCATGCAGCTTCATGGGTGACATGTGTCGGCCCAGGCACATGCAATTTAACCCAAGAATTGAGTCATGATGGAGGTTCGTCCTCCATTCTTGCGTCTGATGTCTGAATCATGTGGCCTCTGCGTCTGATCTTTGCATACTCTCACGCAACTCTGAAACTAGAAAACCATAATGTTTTCCTAAGAAGCCGACGTATCCGCTATCTGAACCGTTGAGTCTGTGTTCGACCTCTGCGTGGATTCCTTGTCACGCACCCTAAAACCAGTAGCAAACCCATGGATTGAGCTCTATCACCTGTGTATCCTGTGAGCCTAGCCTATCCACCCTTGCAGAGCCAAGTTCGTACCCGAATTGTCTTTGGGTTGTTGCCTTCTATTTTTCCTGAGCGGAATTGTGTTGTTTTTATCCTCACCTTGCGGGAATTGGGCTGAAACTAGTTGAAGAAGCGGGTTGTCAGGCCCGTGGTTGAAGAGGCAGGTTGTCAGGCCTTTGAGCAGGTCTCTACAGGTGCAGGAGGCCTTTGAGCAGGTCTCCACAGAGAGAGATCGCTCAACACTTGGGGTGTTGGAGTCGTAGGATCTGTTTGTAAAAAAGGAAAGTCCTTTACAACCGTCAGATCCAGAAAAGGTGCAGGAGGGTTATCTTGGAAGCCTTTCAAAGTTCGACAGTCAGGAGAAGTGGAATGCGTTGAGGCATAAACTTCTAAAGTATATCTACACCGTATATCGTAGGAAAAGAGCCTGGTCATTAGATCCATGTCCAGGAAGTCAAAGGAAAATCACTTCAGAGGATTTCTAGTGTGGAGTGTGACAAACTCTCGAAGTCCCGATGTAGATCGCAACCGTCCGTTGCGAAGGATACGCATCAAGAGATCATGTACTTTGGATGAAAGTACTTCGAGAGGAGGCAAGTGTTGTGAGTTTGAAACTCCTGAAGCCCGAAGTGTCGAATTCGCTCATAGTCGTTGATCATGAAGGAGGACACGCGTCTGTAGATCATGAACTCTGAGAAAAACCGCTCCGTGCAAAAGCAAGCGTAGAGGAGTCGAAACTCCCGAAGCCCAAAGAGTCGAAGTGGTGAGTCATGATGATGTCACCTGGACACATAGGAGGTGACGTGGACACATAGGATGTATGCCATGTGTCAGTGGGTTTAGAACCTGTGGAAGATTGAGATGGCATTTGGAACGTGACGAGTGTCACCCATTTGAATGGGCCACGTATCAGTCACTAGTATTTCGCCATGTAACATCCTGTGTGAGCAGGGTTAGTGGGGCCCAAGGTTACGTAACGTAGTTAAAGGTCGAAGGACCCATAGTGGCGTTGATCACAACACATCAAGATCAATGGCCATGAGACGTTGCGGGGACCCAAGTTGCACAGAAGCTAATTCTCCAAGGCGGTCCCACAATCCAAACCGCGGTTTCACTGAGGGGTTACGTGTCAGCGTCAAGAGAATTACAGGATGAAAGGCAGGTTACTCCTAACCATCGTTGCATGCCCCCGTAATTGGGAAAACGTTAAGTGATGTAACGTAATAACGTCACCTGAGGTGACGTGGAAGTGTTCAGAGATTAATGGTTCGGGGTGTGTGGACGTGAAATCTTTCGAAGTCCCGAAGTCTCGGAACTCAGACACCTGAGGTTACACAACGAGTGTCAGCCGTAGGATGTTGGGTAGACATGGACCATTGATCCACCCTACTGCGCGAGTTCGGTAACTCGGAACTCCGAGTGATTGTTGTGTTATGCTTGGAAATCTTCCGAAGATGAAGGTCGAAGGCCCGAGTGTGCGCTTGGTCATGACCCATGCTCGCGTGGGTTGGGGAAACTGAGAGAAAGGGGTTAGTGCCCGCAAACTTAGCAGAGTAGAGCTCTGAAAGAAGAAATCTGCGGGGATTATTGATTGAACGAGAATCATAGAGAATGAAAAATTAACGTTATCTTGAGTCATATTTGTTTATGAATGCTATGGGATTTGTTAAAGAATAATGGCCTGACAAATTTTGGTTGTCTGCACATTGTGTTGCAGAAGTTTAACGAGTGCCAGAACCAAATAGAATTGCCACTGAGTGCAAAAGAAATGGAGGAGACATAGAATGCTTCCAGTTTAGAGAACGAAGCTAAATGGATGGATGTTCATTTGGGAGTTGAAGGGTCGAACTCCAATGGGCATGGAGAAGAGATAGATAAGGAAGGGCATATGATGAAAATCATTGAACAATTGCAGAAAGATGCCTAAACTCATCAAGCAGATAGCAGAAAGCCCGTGAAAGCTAAGGAATAGCAAGGAGAATTCAACTTAAAATTGATGAAGAGTCTGGAGAGAATAGAAAAGAAGTTGGACAAGCAGAGAGACTCGAGCAAAACAAGGAGTCACCAAACTTCTGAAGGAAGAAGATCAAGGAGTGTTGATAGACACCATCATCACTCCCAAGATCGCTCCAAGAGGAGGGCACACAGTTGTTCAAGCCCATCTCCTACCAGAAAGCATAGGAGATCTAGAGTGGATGAACTAAAGGGCGAAATGAACAAAATTAAGCCTCCTACATTTTATGGAGAACACAAGAAGGAGGAATATGTCGAGACATGGTTGCTTGGAATGAGGAAATATTTTCAACTGCGGAATTATTCCTCTCATGCAGAAGGAAGAATTGCTATGTATCAACTGAAAGGAAAAGCATCCATGTGGTGGGATCAACTTGTGTAGGTGCAACACATTAGAGAGAAAGATATCATTTGGAAAGAATTCAAGAGGTATTTCGAGAAGAAATACTTGACAAAAAGATGAAAGAGTTATTTGAACTCAAGTTGGGCAACATGACCATTGATGAATACGAACGAAGAGTTTTGGAATTGCTGAAGTATGTCCCGTTCATCAAAGATGAGACTGTCAAGATTCATAGGTATCTAAGTGGATTTCCACCTTCCATTAGCGAAAAGATTCAGTATGATGACCCTGAAACTATGGAAGAAACGATAAGATGAGCGAAATGCTTATATGAGTAGCAAAGAGAAAAACCTACTTTTCGGAAGGCTTGGGATGACCAGAAGAAGTTTAAGAAAGAGCAGAGGCAGAAGGAAAACAAACCTCCCTTTTTCAGAAACAGTCCTTAAGGACAGCCATTGTTTAGGGAGCCGAGAATGGATGACGTAGGGGGGCAAAGGCCAAGGTAGATGCACATTCAATTTTGGGGCTATCAGGGAAGCCATAAGTACATAGATTGTCCCCAAAAAAATGGAAAAGTGAGAGTTGTCCACAATGTTCAGCAGGCTGAAACAATGGAAGACATGGGCAGTAAAATGCCAAGGATCTACGCAACCATGGACAATAAGCAAGTTGAATATCAATCATACATGATTGAAGTAGAAGGTATGATCAATAACCATCCCTTCACTATTTTAATTGATTCAGGGGCCAGCCATAGTTATGTAGATCCTAAAGTGGTGGAAAGTTTGCAATTGTCAAGAAGCAGACAGAAAAAGTCTTGGTTAGTGCAGCTGGCTACAAGAACCAAGAGAAAAGTCATTGAGTTAGTTAAGTCATGTCTAGTGGACATGAATGGACTGAGCACAAAGGCTAAATTGAACATTTTGCCTTTAGGTTCTTATGATTGTCTAATTGGGATGGACTAGTTGGACCAACACCATGCCATTTTGGATTGTCATAACAAGGCATTCACTTGCCTAGATGAGGAAGGAAATCGGAGAACAGTCCAAGGAATTTCCAGAGTTGTTGCTATCAGAGAAATCTCAGCAATGTAGCTGAAGAAGTGCCACAGGACAGGCTGTCAATTATTTGCAGCCCATGTGGAGGAAGCATCTAAGGATGAGGTCTCAAAGATTGGAGATCATGCGGTACTAAAAGAGTTTGAAGATTTGTAACACACCCATGACGAGGAATAAGATTTTTCACTTTTCTTCAAGGACAAAATCTCCATTCATGGTTCCTAATTTGGAAGGTCAGGGAACCGGTCCGACTTCCTGGTCGAGGATCTCCAATTCTGAAGCCAAACAATTCTCTGAGACCTTGATGGTCTCGTTCTATAGTTAAATGCAGAACCTTTCGGTCTCTTGGTGTAGGTTTAAGGGCACCTGCGACCTTCCATTTTGCCTCACTGCGAAAACTCGGAGTGTCGAGCGTTAGCTCCTTTTGTTCGATAATCCCCCTCTCTTGATGTGACCTTGGCGATGACCACATGATTGCGGGCATAGCCACAAGTGGTTTGGGGTCAAACTATTTTTGGGCCCACAATGCTCTCACCCCCTCCACGTGTCCTCTTGACAAAACCACGGTTTGAATTACGGTCCACCCTCAACATATTAAACTCCTTGTAGCTCCTTTCCCCGCAAAGCTACATGATCGTTGATCTCACGATCTTGACGATAACGTCCAAAATCGACGATTCAAATCTGCACCCTTCTTATTTACGGACCAGATTAGTTCCTTCTGAAACTCGGCCTGCGTGAACAAGCACCAGACGCAAGTTTCTCTCACGCGGCCACGGTCTGTGACCGCCCGCCTACCCAAAAGGCGTTTCGAGACTTTGCATGTCGGGTATTCTACGTGTGAGTCACTTTGACTCTCCCCAACCTCCGAAATCCCGATAGGGGCCTAGCACATGCTAGCTCATCCTTTATCCTCCTTCGCGTGACCATTACCTGTGAACACAAGCCTAATTGAAAGGCACGTCCTGAAATCACGTATCGGGTCCTTGCATGTGAGTCACCTCGACTCCCCTGATCCGACGGTCCAGATCATGTCGCAATTTTGTGTATCGAAAACTCCCGATATGATTCACCTCCGTTCTCCCGACTCCCGAAATACCAATATTTCAGATCACCAAATCAACGACTCACGCTCCTCTGGATCTGACGGCCACTATCAAATCGCGAACTCGGGCCTTGCGATTTCTCACTATTCTCCCCTTTGACTTTTTCCTCCTGCGAGTCAGCGAAACGCTGATCTCTCGCCATGCGTCCCTTTCGATGGACGGTTCCGATGATGTCGGGATATCGCAACTTGTGACCTCCAAGTCACAACTTCCTCCACATTCCCAACTTCTGAAATGCCGATATTTCAGAGCACCAAATCCAACAGCCAAGGAGGGTCCCGATAGATCCTTAGATCTATGGTCTAGGTTATTTCGTGTCATCAGATTTCGGAAGACTTGAACACACTAACACACGAATCTCCTGATGTGCGAACTTGCGAAGACTGAAGTGGTCGAGGCGTTAACGCCTTCTCTCCTTCTTCAAATCTAACGGTCATGGCAGACCTTGGATCCTTCCGAAAGAATCTTGTCCGTTCATCTCCCAAACGAAAGGGTATTCCCTTTCGATACTTGAATCTCGCTATCCTTCTTGAGCTTCGTCAGTTATGAAGGACTTAAGAGCATTGCGCTCTTTCTCCTGGACCTAACACTTAGAGGGGTCTTCTACACACCTCTTGCGCCCCTTCATCAAGTCTAGAACCTAAGTGGTTCTCAGTCTCTGCTTACCTCGCATAGAGCCTGTGCATACAAGTACCACCTCTTCTGAGCTTATGGGACTTTGTCCTCGTAGTGATTGCGAGGTTCAACCTCTGCTAAATGAGGAAGTACTCATGCGACTCTAGGACGGTGACAAAGTTCTCTGGGAGGTGCTTCCGAGGGATTAAACTAGCGCATAAGGAAATCAAGCAGATATGAAAGTTATTAAGGAACGAACGCATACTTCTAATTTAATCATTTAGTACAGGGATCATTTTAGGCATATAAAATACAAGCATGCAATTCATTATTTCCAATTCAAAGCACAAAGCATAAAAACACTTATTAGAAACATAAGGCGCAATGTGACTGCTGAGAGGGGTATTCGTTTCCACCAAACCATAGGCTCAGTCACTCCAGATGGATTTATCACTGGCCACCCCCGAGCTTTAGGCCACGATGCTTTGAGATTCAATCTCTCACTTCAAGCTCAACGGAAGTTAGGAATGAAGGTTACTCTCCTTCTCCTTATACATGAGTAGACGAGGACGAAGGTTACTCTCCTTCTCCTGACTCAGTCTCTATCCCCTGTGATCAAAACTCACTTTTCTCTTTCAATCCCTCCTTGGACCCGAGAGTTTCTACTCTCATCTCTGCATTCTTCACAGGTCTCCCTCCGTCCACCACCATGCTTCCTTTCTTGCCTTCCTCAACAAGATTGTGTGTGGCTCAAATCCCCAGTCGGTGGTTAGGTCCAGAAGCCTTACAGATGGGCAGTCTGCCCCATCCCCTCATTAACTCTTGAGGAGGTCTTCTCACCTACCAGCCTGATTGTAATTCATTTCAGGTCAGAGGGTTGTTCTAATCTTGAACAATTAAAACCAGCATAGTATTGGTTCGGTGGAGGTTAACGCAACCATTCCGAGTCCCCTGTACCACCTTTTCATTACCAATCGTGGTCTTTCTTAGCACATCCCCTTCTCAGCAATTATGCAACACGTTTCCATTATCCATTAAAATAAGAGGATTTACATTCATCGACCTTCTACACAAGGTCCATCAAATCAAACATTCACACTTTTAAGTTTTCCATAGTTCCTCGAACCATATAGTTATGTTTACAGACTGGGGGAAACAGGGTGTTACAATTCCCTCCCCCTTAAAGGAATCATCGTCCTCGATGTTCTATCTATCAACATGATATGTATGTGCAGAAGTAAACAAAATCGGATATGCCTATCTCATGGCATCTTCCATTTCCCACGTAGCCTCATCTGGGCCAAAGTGTTTCCATTGCACCTTGACCTGTGCAATGGTTCGGTTCCTAAGTGATGTTTCCTTCCTGTCTAATATGCATTGGGGTTATGGCAGGAATTCTCTCTCCGGCTCCACCTGGATCACAGACCAGTCAATTATATGATTAGCATCATGTACATATTTCTTTAGTAATGAAACATGAAAAACATTATGTGCCTTTACCGTGGGAGGAAGTGCTAGCCTATAGGCTACAGGACCCACTCTATCTAAGACTTCAAAGGGTCCAAAATACCGAGGTGCCAACTTGGCACAAGCTCCCATTCTCAAGGAACTCTTCCTAGGTCTAACTCTGAGATAGACATGGTCTCCGGTCTTGAACTCTTTGGGAGTTCTCTTTCTGTCGGCATAACTTTTCTGTATATCTTGAGCCATCTTCAGATTTTGTCTTATCTAAACCACTTGTTGTTCCATTTCTTTCAGTATGTCGGGTCCGATTGTAATTCTGGCCACTGGATTTCTCCTGTTGATTGGAATCTTGCATTGTCTACCGTAGAGGACTTCAAAAGGGCTCATCTTCATGGATTCTTGATAACCGTTGTTGTAGGTAAACTCTACCAATGGTAGGTAGTCTTCCCACTTCTTAAGCCAATGCATTACATGCATCCTTAGCATGTATTCTACTATTTGGTTCACTCTTTCTATATGTCCATCAGTTTGGGGGTGATAAGCTGTGTTGAATAACAATTTTGTCTCCAAACCGACCATTAGGGATTTCCAAAAGTTCGAAGTAAACTTGGTATCTCGGTCAGATACAATTTCCTTGGGCATGCCATGCAGTCTAAATATCTCCTTCATGAAGATGTTGGCAATATCTATGGCCTTGCAAGTTGATTTGACAGGAATGAAATGAGCAGACTTACTCAGTTTGTCCACCACGACCATGATGGCATCATTTTTCTTGGTCGACTTTGGTAATCCGGTGATGAAATCCATGGAGATGGTTTCCCATTTCCATTCTGGGATCGGTAGGGGCTATAATAATCCTGCTGGATGCCAATGCTTTGCCTTAACTTGCTAGCATTCTAGGCACTTAGCTAGATAGTTAGGTATGTCTTTCTTCAACCCATGCTAATAGAATTGTTTCCTAGTGGTCGTGATCATCTTATGATATCCTGGGTGACCAGTATATGGTTTCTTATGTAGTTCATCCATTATGAACCTCTTCGAGTCATCACAATTGGGAATATACAATCTATTTTTGTAAGTCAACAACCCTCCCTCGAGCATCTGGTAGCCTTCATACTTCAGCCATGTAGGCTCTTATCTTAGGTGTCATGGTCTTGAAAAATGCATCTGTTTCTTGTGCATTTCTGACTCTTTCCCTGACATCTATTTCACATGTGCTTACTGCTGCCGGACGAATCGTTTTTATACTTCTGCTAAGGGCATTGACCACCCTGTTTTCCTTTCCTTTGATGTGTTTGATTTTGAAATCAAACTCACTAAGAAGAGCCATCCACCTAGCTTGCTTGGCATTGAGCTTTGGTTCATCAAACATGTGCGTCAATCCACAATGGTCTGTCATAAGCACAAATCTCCTTCCCAGGAGGTAGTGCCTCCACATTTTTAAAGCATGTACTATGGTAGCCAATTCTAGGTCATGGGTCACATAATTGAGTTCATGCTTGTTTAATTTCATGGACATGTAGCAAATTACACGTCCCTCTTGCATAAGGACTCCTCCGAGTCCTTCCTTGCAGGCATATTTACACACAAGGAAATCATTATCCGGCTCTGCAATCTTTAGCACGGGTGCATGGGTCAGGAGGTATTTCAGTTTTTGAAATCTTTCTCCACATTTTGATGTCCAAATGAATTTGATCCCCTTTTTCTGAAGGGCAGTGATTGGACAGCCAATCTTGGAAAATCCTTTTATGAACCTTCTATAGTATCCTACTAAGCCCATGAAGGACCTAATATCAGATACGTCTTTCGGGGTAGGCCATTCCATAATGGATATGATCTTGTCGGGGTCTACTGCCACCCCTTCCTTAGATATGAAATGGCCTAAGTAATGGACTTGCTTCTGAAAGAAATCACACTTGCTAAACTTAGTGTAGAGTTTATTCTCTCTTAGTACTTGAAGTACGAGTCTAAGATATTCTTCGTGATCCTCCCTATTCTTGGAGTAGATTAGGATATCATCAATGAAAACCAACACAAATTTGTCCAGGAATTTGGTGAGTACATTATTTATCAAGCACATAAAAGTGACGGGGGCATTGGTTAACCCAAACAACACCACCACGAATTCATAGTGACCATACCTTGTCCTGAAAGTTGTTTTGTGGATGTCTTCATCCTTAATCCAGACTTGATGGTAGCCAGACCTTAGGTCGATCTCGAAAATATGGATGCACCTCCCAATTGGTCGAACAGGTCATTGATTCTTGGTAAGGGGTACTTGTTCTTTATGGTTGCCTTATTGAGTTGTCTGTAATCTATGCACAGTCGGAGTGTGCCATCTTTCTTTTTCACAAATAGGACGGGCGCTCCCCACGGAGATACACTGGGTCAGATGTAGCCTTTGTCCATCATCTCCTTTAGTTGTAGCTTGAGCTCAACCAGCTTTGGCGTTCTCATTCTATATGGCGTTCTAGATGTGGGTACCGCTCCCGGTGTAAGTTCTATCGAGAAGTCAATATCCCTTATCGAAGGTAGACCTGGTACTTCTTCTGGGAATACGTCCTTGTATTCTTTTAATATGGGGTGGTCCTCTAGGTTTGGTTTGTCATCCTCAACGGATTCCAACACCTGTATTGCATATAAGGAACACCCTTTTCTACAATACTTCTTCATTTGAAGGGTCGATATTTGTCTCACTGAGACAGGCTTCTGAATCCCTTGGAGGGTCATTTTTCTCCCTTCTTCGTTTACACATTCTAAAGTTTTATGATAACAATCCATTTTAGTTTTATAAGCAACCAACCAATCCATACCAATCAACAGGTCATAAGATTCCAGAGGAAGTATTTTAAGGGTCGCTCGGGTGGGCAATCCACCCATGATGAATTGGCAGGCTAGTATGGCCTATGCCACCTTTCTTTTGGTCCCAGTGGCTAGTTGTACCAACCATGGTTTAACATGTCTAATTGGTTGCAGTTTACACTTATTGGCAGTCTGAGGGGCTACATAACTCAAATTAAAACCCGGGTCAATTAAAATAGAAATTGGATGGTTGGAGATCATACCTTCCAGCTCCACTACTGAAGCTTGGTGGTCGGTTTGATTATTGTCTAGGGATGCATAGATTTGTGGCATGCTCCTAGCCACATCATTGACGGTGGTAGCTTCTTGGATATTGTAGACCCCCTTATTGTTTTGTTGTCTGCGTGGGTAGTGTCTCAATCTATGATTTTCTCCACAACCCCAACATTTTAAGGGTTCCTTCTTTAGGTTATCGGTCTTTGTTGGCACTGTCTGAAAGGGTTTATTTCCACTTTGAGAGGGGAAATTTTGTTGATATACACTTCTAACAGGAAGGCTCCCCCTAGAATATTTTCCATAGTTCTTAAATCTTGAGGAGTTAAACCTTTTCTTCTGGAATCTCACACTACTATTCTTCTTCCAGTCCTCGTGAGGTCTTGTCTTGCTCTCAAACTGTTCATAACAATACCTCGCCTTCCGAATAGCTTCTTCTAAGGTCCTTGGTTCATCGAACTCAATTCTATCCTGGTAGGTCTGAGGTAACCCACTAATGAACCACTGCATTTTTTCTTTTTTCATCTTTTATGTAGGGTACATACCTCAGTAGTTCAAGGAATTTATTGACAAATTCCTCTATGATGAGCTGCCCTAGTTGAAGTTCATAGAATTCCTTATTTTTCCCATTAATGTATTTTTCTGAGAGATACTACTTCCTGTAGTATTTCTCAAACTATTTCCATGACAAGTCCTTCTCGTGGACTCCTTTCACATTCCTAAGGTCTTCCCACCATATGGAAGCCTTTCCATTCAGGTTGAAGATGGTTATTCGAGCCTTCAAGTTTTCAGAGTAGTCATGGACTCTGAAATACTTCTTTAAACCAAGCAGCCAAGCTTCCGCCTCTTCTCCCTTCTTATTCTCTCCGTCGAAAGAGGGTGGTTTGGCTTTCTTGAACTCTTCGGGACCACGGGTTTTGGAATGCTTTCGTTTCTTTCCTTTCCTCTGAGAGTGCGAGCTGGCCCTACTACTAGAATATCCTTCGGAGTTGTTAGCTTCCTTTCCAAAGGACTCTCCCGATGAGTGTCCCCTACCTCCAGGTTGGACCTTCTTCACGGTACTTCTCCTAGTGGGGTCACTTATGGAGTCATGTTTTCGGGTCTCAGGTGGACTCTAACTTCTCTTCTTGTGTCGTCGGTCAACATGACTGGTTGCGGGTTCGTGTTGCATTTTCCTCTGTATGTCAGATAAGATCTGTAGCAAGACTGTGTTAATTTATGTTTGTTTCTCTTGCTCCTTTATCAATCTCTCGTTGTCATCCTTGAAACTATGTAACTCGTCCCTGAGGCTCCTTATAGTTTCAGTCAGATCTGGAGGGGTTTCCACCGCCCTCCTTTCGTCAAATTCTTCGTCTCTATTGTGGGAGCCATCCCCCACTTCATGACACACCACCATCCTTTAGTATTAGAGTTTTCCCGTGATTCACTGACTACTCAAGTGTTGCCAAAAACACTTATTGTTAGCTAACAATCTATTAGTTTATGAACAATACATGGCTCAATGTCTTAAACGCATACACATAGTAGAAAAATTCATTCTTTTCTTTACTAACATTTTTAAATCAAACCTTTTAAGAAAGAGGTAAGGTACAATGTCGTTCCTTTAAAAATACTATAAATAGAGTTTTTTAAGTGACTCGTCCATGAGCCCAAGCAAGTCAAGTGTTGTAACCATGCTCTGATACCAATTTGTAATACACCCACGACGAGGAATAGAATTTTTCGCTTTTCTTAAAGGACAAAATCTCCATTCATGGTTCCAAATTTGGAAGGTCAGGGAACCAGTCCAACTTCCTAGTCGAGGATCTCTAATTCTGAAGCCAAACAATTCTCTGAGACCTTGATGGTCTCATTCTATAGTTAAATGCAGAACCTTTCGGTCTCTTGGTGCAACTTTAAGGGCACCCGCGACCTTCCATTTCGCCTTGCTATGAAAACTCAGGGTGTCGGGCGTTAGCTCCTTTTGTTTGATAAGCCCCCTCTCTTGATGTGAGCTTGGCGATGACCACGCGATTGCGGGAACAACCACAAGTGGTTTGGGGTCAAACTGTTTTTGGGCCCGTAATGCTCTCACCCCCTCCACGTGTCCTCTTGACGAAACCACGATTTGAATTGCGGTCCGCCCTCAATATCTTAAACTCCTCATAGCTCCTTTCCTTGCAAAGCTACGGGATCGTCGATCTCATGATCTTAATGATAACGTCCAAAATCGACGATTCAAATCTGCGCCCTTCTTATCTACGGACCAGATTAGTTCCTTCTAAAACTCGACCTACGTGAACAAGCGCCAAATGGAAGTTTCTCTCACGCGGCCATGGGCTGTGATTGCCCGCCTACCCAAAAGGCGTTTCGGGACTTCGCATGTCTAGTATTCTACATGTGAGTCACCTCGACTCTCCCCAACCTCTGAAATCCCGACAGGGGCCTAACACATGCTAGCTCCTCCTTTATCCTCCTCCACGTGAACATTACCTGCGAAGACAAGCCTAATCGAAAGGCACGTCGTGAAATCGCGTATCGGGTCCTTGCGTGTGAGTCACCTCGACTCTCCCTATCTGACGGTCCAGATCGCATTGCAATTTTGCATATCAGAAACTCTCGATATGATTCACCTTCGTTCTCTCAAATCCCGAAATACCAATATTTCGGAGCACCAAATCAACGACTCATGCTCCTTTGGTTCTGACGACCACTGTCAAATCACGAACTTGGGCCTCACGAGTTTTCACTATTCTCCCCTTTGACTTTTTCCTCCTGTGAGTCAGCAAAACGTTGATCTCTCGCCATGCATCCCTTCCGATGGATGGTTCCGATGATGTCGGGATCTCGTGACTTGCGACCTCCAAGTCACAACTTCCTCCACATTCCCGAGTTCCAAAATGCCGATATTTCGGAGCACCAAATCTAATGGTCAAGGAGGGTCCCGATAGATCCTTAGATTTACGGTTCAGGTTATTTCGTGTCATCATATTTCAGAAGACTTGACCGCGCTAACACGCGAATCTCCTGATGTGCGAACTTGCGAAGACTGAAGTGGTTGAGGCATTAACGCCTGCTCTCCTTCTTCAAATCTAACGATCATGACAGTCCTTGGATCCTCCCGAATGAATCTCGTCCATTCATCTCTCAAACGAAAGGGTATTCCCTTTCGATACTTGAATCTTGCTATCCTTCTTGAGCTTTGTCATTTATGAAGGACTTAAGAGCGTTGCGCTCTTTCTCCTAGACCTAACACTTAGAAGGGTCTTCTGCACACCTCTTGCGCTCCTTCATCAAGTCTAGAACCTAAGTGGTTCTCAGTCTCTGCTTACTTCACAGAGAGTCTGTGCATACACGTACTACCTCTCCTGAGCTTATGGGACTCTATCCTCGCAGTGATTGCGGGGTTCAACCTCCGCCAAATCAGGAAGTACTCATGCAACTCTAGGATGATGACGAAGTTCTCTAGGAGGTGCTTCCGAGGGATTAAACTAGTGCATAAGGAAATCAAGCAGATATGAAAGTTCTCAAGGAACGAACACATACTTCTAACTTAATGATTCAGTACAGGAATCATTTTAGGCATATAAAATACAAGCATGCAATTCATTATTTCCAATTCAAAGCACAAGGCATAAAAACACTTATCATAACCATAAGGCGCGATGCGACTACTGAGAGGGGTGCTCGTTTCCACTCAACCATAGGCTCAGTCACTCCCGATGGATTTATCACTGTCCACCCCCGAGATTAGGCCATGATGCTTTGAGATTCAATCTCTCACTTCCCGCTCAACAAAAGTTAGGAATGAAGGTTACTCTCCTTCTCCTTATACAAGAATAGACGAGGACAAAGGTTACTCTCCTTCTCCTGACTCAGTCTCTATCCTCTGTGATCAGAACTCACTTTTCGCTTTCAATCCCTTCATTAACTCTTGAGGAGGTCTTCCCACCTACCAACCTGACTATGATTCATTTCAGGTCATAGGGTTGTTCTAATCTTGAGGAATTAAAACCAACACAGTACTGGTTTGGTGGAGGTTAATGCAACCATTCAGGGTCCCCTCCACCACCTTTTCATTAACAATCGTGGTCTTTCTTAGCACATCCCCTTCTCAGCAGTTATGCAAGATGTTTCCATTATCCATTAAAATAATAAGATTTACATTCATCGACCTTCTACACAAGGTCCATCAAATCAAACATTCACACTTTTAAGTTTTCCATAGTTCCTCGGCCCATATAGTTATATTTACAGACTGGGGGAAACATGGTGTTACAAGATGTATTTC
>JASDQU010173789.1:10662-22353 GCA_032191745.1 Picea mariana | reverse complement strand
GTGTTTTTCATCCTTTCACAGCTTAGAATCTTGAGGCCGATCTCCAGGGCTCTGAATTCCGCTAAGTTGTTAGTTGAATTTCCCATACTCCCCACGTACATTCGGGTTATGTTGCCATCACTATCCCTAATAACTCCTCCCATTCCTGTCATGCCTGGGTTTCCTTTTGTCCCCCCGTCAAAATTCAACTTGAGGGACCCTGTTGGAGGGGGATTCCAGTTGCGCTCACCTATTTGGAGTTGTGGTGGTCATCCTATTTGTGTGTTGTTGCACCCATCTTTTAGGTGAAAGGCTTCTAGGACTCTAGAATCCCGACCTACGAGTTGCGCTTTCCCATTCTGGCAGTTGCGGCTCTGCACCGTTTCTCTTGTCATGGAGATTATTTCTTCTTTGATTTTTCCTTCCAGAAGGCTTTCATTCTTGAAGATGTGTTGGTTCCTTTCTTTCCATATTGTCCATATGATCATCCCCGGAATGAGCATCCAACAGAGGTTCACCTCTTCATTTTCACTGTAACTCTCATTCCAGTGGTTGATGGTTGCGCAGATGTTACCTCGGGTCCTGTTGGACTGTCGAAAAATACCTACCACCCAGTCTCAGATCTCTGTTGTCTACGTACATTCATCAAGGAGATGATTTGTTGTTTCTTCCTTAACTTGGTAGAGGTGGCATCGTGATGGGCCTATGAAGCCCCTTTTCCTTAAGTTTTCCCAGGTTAGAATTCGGTTGTGAAGTATTAACCATTTGAAAAATTTAATTTTTGGCCACTGGCAGCTGCTCCAGAGCTTATTCCATTGTTGCGCTGAGTCTTCTTGGTCTTCGTCTATGATGTAGTATCGGGCTTCCTTCAAGTTGAATTCTCCGCCATTTTTCCAACCCCATCTTAATTGGTCTTCTTCTTCCGAGACTACAATTTTCCTTTTCCTTAGTTCCTCCTCCACCTCTCTCGTGGTTGTTACGGTCTGATCTCTAGTTTGGGAATTGAGATTGTCCGAGATTCTCCAACTGTTTCGATCTGTTTCTTGCTTCCAGTAGTGGTGGAATTTGGTTTTTCCTTGCGCGATCATGTCCCGATGGAGTTCCTTCCTGTCTGGATTTTCCATTTTGGGTTCCTGTTACCAGGAGTCCTCCCAGAATCTGGTTGTTTTACCATTCCTTACTTCCCAGAAGCTGTGTGTCTGGACCCAGGTTTTGTTGCGCTAGGCTAGGTTCCAGATGGTTGATCCCTCCCTGGTGCCCATAAAACAAATTCAGTCCTGGTCGTTTATGTCCGGGACATACTTGGCCTTCTAGAGGTTTTCCCATGGGGTAAAGGTTTCTTTGACCCATTGCCACTAGAGTTTTGCCCCATAGGTTTCATTGGTTACTTTTGGGTCTTGTATCCCCAATTCTCCTTTGCATTTTGGCTTGCAAAATTTTTCCCAGGCCACCAGGGCCCATTTTTTCTTTGTTTCCGCTCCTCTCCATAGGAAGTCCCTTGGATGGTCCTTATTTTTTGTAGTGTTCCTTTGGGGGCGGGAAATATGGACATCATATAGGTTGGAATTGCTTGCAGAACTGTCTTGGTCAGTACCAGTCTCCCCGCAAGGATGAGGGATCTATACGTCTAGTTTTTCACCCTCTCCTGTAGCTTGTTGAGTACTCCTTCCCAAGTTGCCATTTTGTAAGGTCTGTCCCTCAGAGGGATGCCCAAGTATTTAGTTGGGAGTGTTTTGCGCTCAAAGCCCAAAATATTTTCCAGGTTCCTTTCGATTGCAAGGTTGGTGTTGAAAAAGTAGATCATCGATTTGGAATGGTTGATCTTGGCTCCTGAGGCTTCCCCAAACTCTTCTAAGATTCTTTTGAAATTTTTTGCTTCCTTGACCGTGGGTATGCCATGGAGTAAGGTGTCATCCATGAACTATTCGTGTGTGGAAGTAGGGCAGTTTTCGAAGGACATTGACAACTTATACAATCTGATTTCTTGGATGGAGGACTATGTTGACCCGACAACATATGGTGCGCTGAGTTGGAGAAGTATCAGTTCGTGCACATTAGATTCAGAAGCTAGTCTAGAAAATTGGCAGCAAAGGATGCATGAAGTGTCAACTAGACGATGTGCATGGATAAAATGATATTTACATTGGATAGGAATGGAGCTATGCGACCCATCTAGTTACGATAGAATGACTGAGATTCATATGTTTATAAAAGAATTTGAGTTACAGGTACCGAAACAACAGAGGTTGTTGGCACTAGATGTCGTCTTAAAGGAAACTCCATCTAGATGGAGGGTTGCACACATAAAGGAAATGAAGGACAGGGAACATTATAGTATACTTATGCATATATGCTTTGGGCTCGAGGAAGGAGAATCTGTGCAAAAATACACAAGAGAGAGTGACCCGATAGGTCACGTAGAAATTTGTAGGGCCTTATGGCGCGCAATACTAAAGACAGAGTGGACACATAGATTCATACACACATTGGACACAATCCTGAAGAATTGGTATTTAGAATTGGAGATGCACAGGGAGACAACAAAATGGGAAGAATTGGTCCTAAGATTTGAAATCATGTTCACATTTGAACATGAATCTCCCTCCATACATGTAGCACTATTGGCCATTCAAACAAAGATCTTCTCGGAGGTGGAGACAATGGAAGTAGTACCCTTATGCGGTGCGCACAAAGCCAAGATGATGGTCCAGAAGCTATTAGAATGCTATAATGTAACAAAGGAAGAATACGAGGACAAAGATCCCAGGAATATACAAATCCTTGAGATAGAAGGATCATGCAAGGTAGAAGGACCAGAGCTTGCATCCATTGTGTATACACAACCCATCAAGACGAAGAAGGTCAACATTAGGACAACAAAGCATCCTAAGTTTGCACAAATAGGATATTATTGGAATAATGAGACAATTGAGAAGGTTGCAAACTTATTGCGGGAATATCAAGATTTGTTTCCAATCAGATTCTCAGAGATGAAGGGAATAAAATGTGAATTAGGCAAGATGAAGATCCCACTAAAACCAGGTGCTAAGCCAATACGACAAAGACCTTACAAGTTAAATCCAAGGTACAGGGAGAAGGTCAAGGATGAAATAGATAGGATGCTAGATGCAGGCATCATTGAACCAATCAAAGAATCCAAGTGGATTATTCCAATGGTGGTGCAGGACAAGAAGACATGAGGAATTAGGATCTGCGTGGCTCTAAGGAAGATGAATGATGCATGCTTACATGATCCATTCCCAACAACATTTACAAATGAAGTACTAGAGAACATAAGAGGTCAAGAAATGTATTCGTTTACATATGGATTCTCTGGGTGCCATCAGATAAGAATTGCGCAGAAAGATAGACATAAAACCACTTTTGTGACAGAGAGGGGTAGTTATCAGTATACGGTGATGGCATTTGGATTAAATAATGCACCTGTGGTGTTTTCTAGAGTAGTAGTGGAAACATTCAAGGAGTCCATCCATACGTTTTTTGAGGTTTACTTGGAGGATTAGACGATGTTCAATTTACTACAAGATCATATAGAAGTTCTTTGGCTCATGTTAGATTGATGCAGACAATGTCGGATTTTGCTGAACTTAAATAACTGTATCTTTTGCACACCATTTGGAATTCTACTGGGACATGTAGTATGCAAACAAGGAATATTGGTTGATCTAGCCAAGATCACAATAATTATGGGCTTGGAACCTTCGACATCAGTCAGATAGCTACGAGAAACTTTGGGCCATACAGGTTATTACATGAAGTATATCAAAGAATATGCACAAATTACAACACCCATGGAAAAGTTACTAAAGAAGGAAGCCAAGTTTCAATGGAATGAGGACTGCCAGAAAGGGCTGGACACTTTGAAACAGAAACTAGTAATCACACCCATTTTGATCTTTCCAGAATGGAACAGGGAGTTCCATGTACATGTAGAGGCATCGACCATAATATTGGGCACAATGTTGTAAAAACCAGGAGAGGGGGACATCGATCATCCATTTGCGTTTGCAAGTAGGAAACTGTCTACATCAGAAAATAATTATACCACTACAAAATGTGAAGGATTGGAAATGGTCTATGTGCTACAAAAGTTCATGCACTACTTATTGGGGTCCCATTTCAAGATGTATACAGACCATTCTACTTTAAAGTACTTAGTCAACATTCTTGTATTAGGAGGAAGACTATGCAGATAGATGTTATTATTTCAGGAATATGACTTTGAGGTCATAGTAAAACCAAGAAAGCTGAATGCATGATGTGATCATCTCTCACACATATTGACAGGAGAGGATGCATGTAAATTAGATGATAATTTCCCAAATGCATAGTTATTTGCAGTAAGGATGGTGGATGATTACTTTGTGGACATTGTGGAATTTTTAAGTACATGCATGGCCCCCTCCGAACTAACAATTGTGCAGAAGAAACAATTGTTGGTGAAAGTAGCTAATTATCAGTTGATTGCAGGAAACTTGTATAAGCAAGGAGCAGATGGAATATTAAGGCGTTATGTACTGGAACATGAAAGGTCGATGATATTAGAGGAAGCACATGATGGAATTGTTGGAGGGAATTACACAAAAAAATCAACGATGCAAAAGGTCTTATGCGCAAGGATTTGGTGGCCTACACTGCACAAAGATGCGAAGGAGTATTGTTAGTCCTGCGACATATGTCAAAGAGTGGGAAAACCGTCTAGGAGAAATGAAATTCCATTAAATCCACAAGTTATGTTTCAATCATTTTATAAGTGGGACATTTAATTTGTAGGTCCGATCAAACCCCAAGCAAGGAGATTAGGGGAAAGATACATTCTCACTACGACAGAGTATTTGACTAGGTGGGCAGAAGTAACACCAGTTACTGATTGTATTACAGATACTACTGCACAGTTTCTATTCAAGAATGTAGTCACAAGGTTTGGATGTCCACGCATATTACTTAGTGATCAAGGTACACACTTTCTAAACAAAATAATTGCAACATTAACTGAGGAATTTTAGATTCATCATCAAAAGAGTACACCATATCACCCTCGGTCCAATGACACAATGGAATCTTTTAATAATGTCTTGGAAAATGATTTGACAAAAATCTGCAATATAGGCAAATATTATTGGGACTTAGAGTCACTACAGTGTTATGGGATTACAAAACTACTAGTAAGAATCTAACATGGAAGACACCATTCTGGTTGGTCTATGGAACAAAAGCAGTGATGATAATGGAGTTCATTCTACCTAGCTTGTGCATTGAAGCAATCACTGAGGTCTCCGATAGTGGCGCAACAAAGGAGATATTGGTGCAGTTAGTTCATCTTGAGGAGGACCGGTTTATTGCAGGGTTCCATTTTTGGCCCTTGGTTATGGAAGTAAGCGAAGAGGAAGGGAGGAAAGACGAAATGTGAACTGCGTGGAAGACATAGTGACTGATACTGGGTTGAAGTGAGCAGAAGAACATAAAAGGCAGAGCGAAGTAAGAGAAAGCAAGTCGTTGGGCGAGGAGATCGAGGATGACAGATCAACAAGGTAGACGGATCGTAGACAACTCAACAAGCAGAAAAAGCGATCGTTGGATGCTTTCGAGCACCACGTGAAAAGGAAAGAAAGATAAGAAAGGAAAGATAGGTTGGCGAAGCCCTGAAAATGTGGGTCAAGTTGACCTAGAGCTTTAGACACCTAGGGTTTTTGTATCTAGGGTTTTGACACCTAGGTTTCAACCTAAGGTTGTCGGTGAGTTATTGTAATGTATAAATAAAGGTCAAAAGGACCTCGGATGGGTTGTTGTTGTTGTCATTGTTGGATTATGGGAATAAGAGTGATTTTTTTTATTGAGAGAGAAGTAGTGTGCTGAGAGAGCATTCGAGATTGTAAGATCTTCAACTGGGTGTGAAGATCTACCCTACAACTGGGTGCACAGGGAAGGGAGAAAGAGGGAAGAGGGAAAGAGAGAAGATCAACAAGCTAAGAGCACAGATAGAACTGTAAGCTTTTACCTAATATATTATAAAGCACAGTTATGTGGATGTAGCCCTAGGGAGAGGGTGAACCACATACATCTTTGTGTTGTGTGTGATGGATGTTGTGTTCTTCTATTTATAGATATATTGTTATTGCATTATTGTGTTAGATCTGACAGATAGTTGTGTGAAGTAGATCTAAGCTGGTAATTAATATCTAGATGTTGTGTTGTTGTTGTATTGGAGCCACTTTGCATTTCCTCTAGTTGTAGACACTTGTGTCCTGCAACCCCCTATAGCTACTTCGGGTGAGACTACATCTGCTTCGCAGGTACTATCGAAAGGGCCAATAGTTAGGGCTTGTTGGTGCGCTATTGGAGCCGAACCCTGGGTCTGTCCCTGTGCCAACAAATGGTTGCATTGTCTGGACTAGGATCTTCTTGAGGGAATGTCAATGTGGTTTCCATCGAAGATAGAGATTCAGAAGTGGATAAAAGATCAAGAAAAGGACTTCCCTGAAGCCCAGAACAAGAACCCTAATCTTAGTACAAAGGATTGGTTGGGAAGATATATCTTTACTGATATACATGAAATTTTCTTTGGAGGAATCCATGAGGATCTATATGAGTGGTTAGCTAGGTTAGCAGATACCCAGTTTGAGATCAAATGTAGACCTCCTGTAGTTTGGACGTCGACGTTGATCAAGAAGATCAAGAGAGTTGATAACGTTGTGTCAAGAGCAGTAGATCACTGGTTTGATAGTACCATTGGAGGGTACATCACCGAGTTTATTGTTGACAGAGTAGAGTCATTTAGCCAAGTCGAGAGGTATTTCTTTCAGGGACCCAGAGGAAAAATTTTACACTTTTTGAGGTTGGAGATCAAGATGCTATTGCATGAGAAGAACATCTTGAAGATACAATAGTTGGTCAGATTGGAAAAGGCTAATGTTCAAGAACTCAGACAACGACAGCGACATCGACACAGAGATTGGACATACGCGCAGTGGGAGCGTTTAGAGAAGTTCCCATTGTGAACCTGTTTAAGCAGAACTATGGGGACAAAGGTATCTACAGTGGAGAAGAGGAAGATCTAACAGACGAAGAGCATTCAGAATCCACTAGGGCAGAGGAAGGGAAAGTTGAAGAACCTCGCCGGTAAGAGCCAGAAACTTCAGGAACTGTGCAGACCATTGAAGTAAGTATTATTACTCCTCCTATTGTTTTAGCAACATTAAGCAATCAGAGTCACCGGAGTGCTCAGAGCACTGTCACTAGTAGACTACCACTTACTCAGTCTAGAAACCTAGGAAGATCTATGGCAGATGAGATGAGGTTATGAACCTTTAGTGGAGATGGATCTGAAGATCCTGATCAACACTGGTTTCTATGTGAAGTTGTGTGGAGTATTGAAAATGTCACCGACAAAGCTGTTAAATGAGCTCAGTTTAGAACTACTCTGAGAGACCGCGCACTGAGCTGGTACATGAAGTTTGTCCAAGGGGTTGTCCAGCCAAAACCGCTGAACGAGATCAAGACTACTTTGGTTACAGAATTCAAGAAACCTAAGTCAAAATCATAATGCATTACAGAGCTAAAAGAAATCAAGCAAAAAATAGCTGAACCTGTTTGGGAGTTCAATCAAAGGCTTAAGACCTTAACAGGCCATCTGTGTTTTCAGATCCTAGATGAGTAGAGAAAGGAATGGTTCATTGCTACCCTTTTACCACACATCAGAGTCCCTCTAATGCAACAAAAGATCGCTTTGCAAGCTAAGGTGTTGGATATTTCCATGAAACTCGAATAAACTCCTATGGAAAAATCCAGCTCAGGTATGAGTCAAATCTTGAGTTAACTATCTATTTTATCTCTGCAGGTCGAAGATACGAAGAAAGATAAGGTAAAAGATAAAAGAGAAGATATCTGGTGCATTGGATGCAATTTAGAAGGCCATGACAAGGAGCACTGTCGTCTATTTCATGAGTATTTGGCATCTGGAGCCCCGAGTCCTTTAAAGCAGATTACCTTACCATGGTGCAAGTAGAAATAGACATCGCCCTCGTGAATGTTATTACATGCAAAAATATGTTTAGACACCCACAAATCTGTATTGCATGTTCTGTAAGTCAGTAGGGCATGATGATAGGGATTTTAGGGCCTATGATCTCATGCATGAAAGGTAAAGGGATATATACAAAATTCAAGGTGAAGTACAACAAGAAGGAAACACTACACAGTATAATTCTCTAGGAAGAGGAAACTTCAACCCTCACGGTGGATTCAGAGAAAGAGGAGGAGGAGGAGGTATGGGTCAAGGTCGAGGACAAATCATTTGTTACAATTGCGTGCAACCAAGACACTTAGCAAGGGACTGTCAGAACCCTTGTACCACTTGCAGCTACTGCAACTCATTCAAACATGTTATTGAAGATTTTCCTGTGCTGCTAGACAAACTTTAGGAGAAACGAGGACCTCAGCAGAACCCGCAAGTGCAACTGATATACGTTGAGCCTCATGGAGAGGACCCTAGAGTCATTGTTATCACTAGAGGAGGTGTTGTTACAAGAGAAGACATAATGACCCAAGGAAAGCTACAGAAAAATTAGGAGTCAGGAAAGCTGCAGAGAAGACACGAGTTTTTGATGCAAAGAAAGAAAAACAAATATTTGAGGAGGCAAGAAAAGAATTCGGGAGAGACCAAGGTTCTTCATCGAAGGCACGACCATAAGTAAGAGAATGTGGAATGCCTATGGCATTCGATCATTCTGCTTTACTAGGAGAATGAAAAGAGGTAAACAAGCTCATGTATTTCTTATATACTTGTATTAAGTTGATTCAAGATGAAAGCGTTGTACAAGAGCTACAAAATTTAATTAGACAGTACGAGTTAGGAAAGATAGATCCCTTGTTGAATAGAGCAGTACACCAAGTCTCTAAAAAGAGAAGGACAAATAAAGAACTACACCTGAATGCTCAAATTGGAGAGTATGATATAGACTATGTAGTCGTCAACTTAGGGTCGGAGGTCAATGCCATGACGAAGTAGACCTGGGCACTGATGGGAAAACCTAAGTTGATCTATTCCCCTATCAGGCTTAGGATGGCTAATCAGCAGGCAATAAGCCCATTTGGTAGGCTGGAGCATGTCCCTAATATTTTTTTAATATTAGGGACATTGGAGAAGTATCAGTTCGTGCACATTAGATTCAGAAGCTAGTCTAGAAAATTGGCAGCAAAGGATGCATGAAGTGTCAACTAGACGATGTGCATGGATAAAATGATATTTACATTGGATAGGAATGGAGCTATGCGACCCATCTAGTTACGATAGAATGACTGAGATTCATATGTTTATAAAAGAATTTGAGTTACAGGTACCGAAACAACAGAGGTTGTTGGCACTAGATGTCGTCTTAAAGGAAACTCCATCTAGATGGAGGGTTGCACACATAAAGGAAATGAAGGACAGGGAACATTATAGTATACTTATGCATATATGCTTTGGGCTCGAGGAAGGAGAATCTGCGCAAAAATACACAAGAGAGAGTGACCCGATAGGTCACGTAGAAATTTGTAGGGCCTTATGGTGCGCAATACTAAAGACAGAGTGGACACATAGATTCATACACACATTGGACACAATCCTGAAGAATTGATATTTAGAATTGGAGATGCACAGGGAGACAACAAAATGGGAAGAATTGGTCCTAAGATTTGAAATCATGTTCACATTTGAACATGAATCTCCCTCCATACATGTAGCACTACCGGCCATTCAAACAAAGATCTTCTCGGAGGTGGAGAAGATGGAAGTAGTACCCTTATGCAGTGCGCACAAAGCCAAGATGATGGTCCAGAAGCTATTAGAATGCTATAATGTAACAAAGGAAGAATACGAGGACAAAGATCTCAGGAATATACAAATCCTTGAGATAGAAGGATCACGCAAGGTAGAAGGACCAGAGCTTGCATCTGTTCCGTACACAACCTATCAAGACGAAGAAGGTCAACATTAGGACAACAAATCATCCTAAGTTTGCACAAATAGAATATTATTGGAATAATGAGACAATTGAGAAGGTTGCAAACTTATTGCGGGAATATCAAGATTTGTTTCCAATTAGATTCTCAGAGATGAAGGGAATAAAATGCGAATTAGGCAAGATGAAGATCCCACTAAAACCAGGTGCTAAGCCAATATGACAAAAACCTTACAGGTTAAACCCGAGGTACAAGGAGAAGGTCAAGGATGAAATAGATAGGATGCTAGATGTAGGCATCATTGAACCAGTCAAAGAATCCAAGTGGATTATTCCAATGGTGGTGCAGGACAAGAAGACATGAGGAATTAGGATCTGCGTGGCTCTGAGGAAGATGAATGACGCATGCTTACATGATCCATTCCCAACACCATTTACAAATGAAGTACTAGAGAACATAAGAGGTCAAGAAATGTATTCGTTTACATATGGATTCTCTGGGTACCATCATATAAGAATTGCACAGGAAGATAGACATAAAACCACTTTTGCTACAGAGTGGGGTAGTTATCAGTATACAATGATGACATTTGAATTAAATAATGCACCTGTGGTGTTTTCTAGAGTAGTAGTGGAAACATTCAAGGAGTTCATCCATACGTTTTTTGAGGTTTACTTGGAGGATTAGATGATGTTCAATTTACTACAAGATCATATAGAAGTTCTTTGGCTCATGTTAGATTGATGTAGACAATGTCGGATTTTGTTGAACTTAAATAACTGTATCTTTTGCACACCATTTGGAATTCTACTGGGACATGTAGTATGCAAACAAGGAATATTGGTTGATCTAGCCAAGATCACAATAATTCTGGGCTTGGAACCTTCGACATCAGTCAGATCGCTACGGGAAACTTTGGGCCATACAGGTTATTACAGGAAGTATATCAAAGAATATGCACAAATTACAACACCCATGGAAAAGTTACTAAAGAAGGAAGCCAAGTTTCAATGGAATGAGGACTGCCATAAAGGGCTGGACACTTTRAAACAGAAACTGGTAATCGCACCCATTTTGATCTTTCCATAATGGAACAGGGAGTTCCATGTACATGTAGAGGCATCGACCATAATATTGGGCACAATGTTGTAAAAACCAGGAGAGGGGGACATCGATCATCCATTTGCGTTTGCAAGTAGGAAATTGTCTACATCAGAAAATAATTATACCACTACAAAATGTGAAGGATTGGAAATGGTCTATGTGCTACAAAAGTTCATGCACTACTTATTGGGGTTCCATTTCAAGATGTATACAGACCATTATGCCTTAAAGTACTTAGTCAACATTCCTGTATTAGGAGGAAGAATATGCAGATGGATGTTATTATTTTAGGAATATGACTTTGAGGTCATAGTAAAACCAAGAAAGCTGAATGCATGATGTGATCATCTCTCACACATATTGACAGGGGAGAATGCATGTAAATTAGATGATAATTTCCCAATTGCGTAGTTATTTGCAGTAAGGATGGTGGATGATTACTTTGTGGACATTATGGAATTTTTAAGTACATGCATGGCCCCCTCCGAACTAACAATTGCACAGAAGAAACAATTTTTGGTGAAAGCAACTAATTATCAGTTGATTGCAGGAAACTTGTATAAGCAAGGAGCAGATGGAATATTAAGGCATTATGTACTGGAACATGAAAGGTCGATGATATTAGAGGAAGCACATGATGGAATT
>JASDQU010173788.1:0-20818 GCA_032191745.1 Picea mariana | reverse complement strand
AAATATATTTATTATCCAAGGGATGCATCTCTTCATGGATGGTCACCATGGTCACCATATGTTCTTTATATATAGAACACTCATCATTGTAATAAGATATTCATTCATTCATATACAATATCATCTCTTATGAAAAGTCAACATATATCACAAAGGAAAATTATTCTAGCTAATACTAATAGCGTGTGTAACTACAGGGAATGGGATAACTACAGGAAGAGCTTGACCGACTCTGGTATTTCTTTAATGGATAGACATGATGAGTTGATTTGGATAGGGGGTGATATGTTTGACCATATTTCCATTAAGAATGTTTATGAAGCCTTATCCAATAAATTGTAGATATTTAAACTAGGTGGCTAGAGGAGAAAAATTTGGAAGTGGGTCTGCCCTTTGAAGATAAAGCTTTTCGTTTGGCTATTACACACACTTTTGTAAGTTGGAAACTATATTCCCACAACCAAAATGTCCTGCAACCTTGGAGATGTGAGCCTCTCTGATAAGTTGCAACCATTCTCCTTTAAGGACACAAAGCTTGTAGAGTAACCCATTCTGGAAATGATAGTCAACCTTGTTGTTGGCACATGGGTAGACCCAGGGTTCAACACTTCAACAACGCACCAACAAAACCCTAACTACCGACCCTTTCGGCAAGCAGATGAAGTCTCACCCGAGGTAGAGGCAGGGGGGGTTGCAGGACTCAGGTGTCTACAACCTAGCTGGGACACACATATGTTATTACAACACTTAACAAAGCACTTAGCCAATAACATGCATTAAGTTATGATTCTTATTCACACCGCAGATTAACCCTTATTACACATCAACGCAATAGTAATCAAGATTAAGCACATATAATCATTTAGCACATAGCATCATAGAATATCTAGCATTCATTAACATCATAAAGCACTAAGCATTCATAGATCTATCTATCATACATCAAGAAAAGTGCACTAAGCAAATAGATACATAAATAAAATGAACAACATGGCACAAATCACATCAACACAGAATATACGTGGCTCACCCCAGTGTGGGGCTACGTCCACCAATATTCTTCTCTTCTTATTAGTCTCCAAGCTTTCTACATTCTTCTGCTCCTATGCACAAAGCCACAGAGCTAACTCCGCAAAGGACAGGATATCTGTGCACACCTCACCAGATCCTCCTTCCCCGAGTTAGGTCAAGGCACAAGGTCAACTCCTCTCAAGCATAGATCCTTCTTACAATCACTTGCACTTAGCTCTGCAAGTCTCAACATACAGTATGCACAAAGCAATCACAACTATTCACACTTAGCAACCTTCACAGGTTCTTGCACAAAGCCGATCGTAACTCTACAATCACATAGATCACAAACCTCTTACATCACTTAGCTACTTATTTATACATTACAAAAAGGGACTAAGCATTGGTAAAACCCATGGGCCAACATCCCATACCTGTTACATAAACCCTAAAATCCCAAAAAACCCGCAAAATGGGCAAGATCCCGCGATCTCCACTTCGCCTGGGTGCTCCGTCTTCGACCAGCCTGTCGAAGTCCCAAAAATGGTCAAACACGACCAATGTTTCCTCAAAACTTGGTCAAGGGTCAACAAGCCCCCAAAACTCACCTGTGACTCGTCCCGAGTCACTCTAATCTGGGTAACACTGCTTCGAAGGCCTCGAGCTTAGCTTGAGCTGCCTCGACTTGCTGCTTCACCTCCTGAAGCTGTGCCTCCAATGTCCTCAGCTTCGGGTCTTCTGCAAGGCACTCATAGGTTTGCGTACTTTGATCACTTAGTTTCTTACATTATGAAGCCAACGCCCTGATTCTTTCTACTGCTCTCCTGACAGTTTCTTCCCTCTGATCTCTCACTTCTTGTGGAGTGCTCGACACTGCTTGAAGTTCTAGCTCTGCTACTCTTGCTTGAAGCTGTTGAATGGCTTCAACAAGCTTCCCCACTTGGCTCTCAACTGTCTATTCTTCCATCTGTGCCAAGACCGACACATAGAAAATTGCTCTAGTCACTGCCTCTCTAACCCCAATCTGTTCCGCGAGCAGCTGGTCTTCCTCTTTCTGGATTTTCTCTCTGTCCTCCTCGAACTTCGCTCTAATGTGATATTTCTCTTGCTACGCAACCCAAAGTTTCTCTAGGACCTCCTCCTTTTCTTGCTTTAAGGCCTCTGTGGCCTGCTCCTTTTCTTCTCGGACTTGACGAAGTCGATTCTCTGTTGCATCTACTAATCTATGTAATTGGGTGGACTCATCCCCCAATTCTACACTCTCTGCTGAAGATGGCACAGTAGACACTGCGTGACTCGACTGGATAGATTGTTGGATGTCTTTCAGCTCTTTCTTAATTCTATCATATAGTGTTTCTTGCTTCACTTCCTGTCTCTGTAGGATATCCTCTGAAGCATCCTCGACGACTGTGATGATGAGCTGGATATCGTCCACTGCGAGCACATTCTGCGACTGAGGCTTATTGGATTAGGTCTTCTTCCATGCCGAGGGTTTCTCTGGGGAAACCTTCCTTTTATTTGATGTCTCTGCCTCCGTAAGGGGATCCTTTGGTAGTGTCATTTCGCCCTTTTCTTGCTTGTATTATTCCCCTTCCTCCTCTTGGTTTACTTCATCACCTCCTCCTTCTGCAGGTGAGTCAAGCGCAGTTTCCTCCAACGCGTTGTCCTTCTCCTCACTGTCTATGTCCTTCACTTCCTCCTTCTTCTTATTTTTCTTTGTGCTTCTCTGTCCATCATACTCCGTCCGAGTGACCAAAGGACTTTCGACGATTTCGGGGTCGGAGAGTTCTGCATCTTCGACCGATACAAGGAATTCAATTGACCATTCCTTGGTTATCTCCTCCATGTCTTCATCGGTTAATTTGTAGTAGGATTGCAACTCCTCCTTGCTTTTGTCCCTGTGCGTAGTGATGTAGATGAAGTGTCAGTCTGTGCAGAACTTGGCTAGCGGCCTCTATGTATGCAAGGTGTTCGGGGTCATTTAGGGGAATGATTCAATGGCTCGCGTGAGCTGTAGGTAGTAAGCGTGGAACACCGCATTTGATTTCCATTGCTTCTCTATATCGCTCGTATACCACAAGGTGGTTAACCTTGCGACCAATGGCTCTGATGGTTCAACTTCAGGGAATGTCGCTCCCTCCGACATCTCCCAAGCAACAAATGGAATGAGAATCAACAACCAACTGAAGTGAAATTTGTAGCCTTGGTCTTGCGCTTCGCAACAGTCCTTCTCTAACTCATTGACGAGGTAGCTCGCCTAGTTCATCTGCATCCCTTCGACACACTTCCCTGTGAGGTCGACTACGAATCCCATGACCTGTGTCGAACGGTTCTTTCTGATGAGCTTGCCAACGATCAACTAACAAGCTAGGCGCACTGCGCCATCCTGGATGGAGGCTACCTTGTAGCCTCACTTCCCCTTCTCCACATTGCCATACGCCTCCTTGATCCGTTGTACCAGGGATCGATTTGCAGCCTTCCTTGGGTAGAACTGGTGAGGGTTTGGTCCTTTCATGCTCAATACAGTGATGAGGTGGATCAACGCCAGATCCATAGTCACGCGCCTATCTAACCAAATATAGCCTCCATGGTAGCACGACAAGAGGAGTTTAACGCACGCGTTAACCTCCTGATGTCTGCCAAAGTGGGGGATATTCATGACATTCAGGATCATTGATCTTGCGATCTCTTTAATCCATGACTGGGGAACTATATTGGGCTTCTTCCCAGTCATCTTCATCAGGTACCTATGCGGTGCAAGCATCACATAGTTATTTCGGTCTCCAAGGTTGAAATCGTTGATCTTGAGAGCTGGGATCAGTCCCAACTGCGGTCTGACTACGCATATCCCCTTTGGGAGGTACGTAATGATCAACGTGTACTCAAAGTCACGCGGGATGCTGTCACGACTAACCGCGCTAGCCAAAGGGGGGATGTAGTCCGACAAGACCGACAGGATCTGCTTTGCGTTTGACAGATCGTTGCGGTGCTTGCTTCTTTTCTCAGTAGCGGTTCGGCTAGATCATCGTGAAGTCGAGGGGGATGCGTGAAATCTGCCTGTCGATGATGCCTGTATGCCTACAGAAATGACTTTCTCAGCCATGAGGTCGATCAAAATCTCTTCCACAGATTTCTCTAGCGCACTATTCTCTCCTGACATTCACACTTGTAATAAAATAACTCGGGTAGGTGAATGGACACTCAAGGTAATCGAATCAATGGCAAGGTCTAGACAACACAACGCGATATGCAATCATTTCTCTATTAGCTCGGATATCTCGGTTTGGAAAAAGTGGTCCCGACGCAACATCTGACAGGTTAAATAAGCAATGTCGTAATGGATTCCTCCAACGGGTAGGAATGCCTCAATCGATACGATTCCATCCGTTGTGGCGCAGTCTCAACGGTCCAATGGCGATATTTCTGTCAATAACTGCATTTCTAGCCATTCTGAAGCATCATTCTAACAGTCAGGACGCCTCCAACGGTCATATAGCTTCGTCGTGGCGAAGTGCCATTTTGCGCAGTTCTGTTATTCCGGCGAGGTTCAAGTTCTGCAAGCCTGCCTTCTACGAAGTATTTCCTGGAACTTCCTACAGTCTTTCTAACTTTTCTTTGTTCTTACTAATCTTTCTTGCCTTCTTTCCTATGATCTGAGTCTCTGGATTCCTCTTTCCATTTGTATTCTTATCTTCTCCTAGTAAAGTGACTTCGCACTGTTGAGGGTCTTTCAAAGGATTCAAGTGTAATACCTCTTCTCTTACTATTTCCAGGGCGAGTGCACTTCTGTCCTGCATGGACAGGTTCTTTAAGCCTTCTTGTGTTCTTTCAACCTCAACAGCTAATTCTCTAGCCCTCTGTTGCTTCAACTTGTCCTCTTGTTCTTGTATTAGTCACTCTATTTTCCTAGCCATGAAGTCCCTTAATTATTTCTTTTTCTGTTATGTAGCTTCCTCCTCTACTTTCCTTTGGATCCGATCTTTCTCAATCCAGGTCTTTCCTAACACAAGTGCAAAATGAGTGTTGTTCTCAACAAACTTAATGACTTCAAATTCTTCTTTGGTCGATGTTTCATGAGCAATCATAGGTACATTAGTAACTCTTCCACATAGGGTTATCAACTTTACTTTAAACAATCCTATCATTCCCAATGAAGGAACCATAACAGGCTTTCCCAAAATTTCGCAAGTGCTTTCTGGAATGATATTCACCCGTGTTTCCTCATCTAGAACACAGTCTATGTCAAAGTCTCCTATTCTTGTTTCTATGCATGATTTTTCTTTCAAGATCTCTGGTAAACTGATGTCTCTATGATCATTCAGTGTTTCTTTCATCTGTAATAATATAGTCTCTGATTCTTTCTGGTTCTCTAGCATATCTTTAGTTTCTTGACCTTCTTCATAGTTTTCTTGTCTCATGTTCATCTTTTCAACTTTAGCAATGATTCTAGGGCAATCCAAAACCTCATGACCAACAACTTTACAACAAAGACAAATAGGACCTGTACCAGGGCATTCCATAGCAAGATGTCCTGGTCTTCTGCAATTGTAACACAATGTCAATCCTCTCTTTCTTTTAAATGATCCCCAACCTTTCCTGTACTGTGCACTGGGATCACAGTGATGGACTTGCAATCTGCAAAAATTCTTTCTAGGTTCCTGCATCCACTTATTAGTCCAAAAATTCTTTCTATGCAAAGGAATAACATATCTTTCACTATCTCCATCAGATTTATTCAGATCAAATCTTCTTTCTTCTAGTTGTGCCCTAGTTTTCACACTAGGAAAAAATCTATCAAACATACCTAGATTCATACTTTCGAAGCAAAAATTTCCACTTATCTTACCTTTACCAGAGTACAAAGCTTTAAGATCTTACCTCTTTTCTTCAGATCAAACTTCTTTTTCTTATCACAAAGCTTCGCGAGATGATTAGAATAATTTGCACTACAAAAATAGATCTACGCACATAGCTTTCTCTTTTCTTCAGTTCCCAACAATCACAGTTTCAGGTACCGACAACAAAACCATTTGTTGGCACAGGGACAGACCCAGGGTTCAATGCTTCAACATCGTACCAACAAAACCCTAACTACTGACCCTTTCGGCAACACCTGCAAAGCAGATGAAGTCTCGCCCGAGGTAGAGTCAAGGGGGGTTGCAGGACTCGGGTGTCTACAACCTAGCTGGGACACAGATCTATGATTACAACACTTAACAAAGAACTTAGCCAATAACATGCATTAAGTTATGATTCTTATTCACACCGCGGATTAACCCTTATTATAGATCAATGTAGTAGTAATCAATATTAAGCACATATAATCATTTAGCACATAGCATCAGAGCAGATCTAGCATTCATTCACATCATAAAGAACTAAGCATTCATAGATCTATCTATCATACATCAAGAACAATGCACTAAGCAAATAGATACATAAATAACATGAACAACATGGCACAAAGCACATCAACACAGGATATACGTGGTTCACCCCAGTGTGGGGCTATGTCCACGAATATTCTTCTCTTCTTATTAGTCTCTAAGCTTTCTAAATTCTTTTTCTCATGTGCACAAAGCCACAGAGCTAACTCCGCAAAGGACAGGAGATTTGTGCGCACCTCGCCAGATCCTCCTTCCCCGAGTTAGGTCAAAGAACAAGGTCAACTCCTCTCAAGCACAGAGCCTTCTTACAATCACTTGCACTTAGCTCTGCAAGTCTTAACATATAGTATGCACAAAGCATTCACAACTATTCACACTTAGCAACCTTCACAGTTTCTTGCATAAAGTCAATCATAACTCTACAATCACATAGATCGCACACCTCTTACATCGCTTAACTACTTATTTATACATTAAAAAAAGGGCCTAAGCATGGGTAAAACCCATGGGCCGACATCCCATACCCGTTACATAAACCCCAAAATCCCCAAAATCCCGCAAAATGGGCGAGATCCTACGATCTCCGCTTCTCCTGGGTGCTCCGTCTTCGACTAGCCCGTCGAAGTCCCAAAAATGGTCAAACACGACCAATGGTTCCTCAAAACTTGGTCGAGGGCCAACACTTGTTGTCACCTTATTCTATATGAATTTGACCATGTAGTTGCTGAAACACCTCCTTGAAGTCCTCATCTTCTATGTATGCCTCTATGTATGAATCATGGGTAAAAGGCTCCATGTGCATTAGAGTTCCCAAAGCTATAATCTTGGATGTGGGTGGCCTTGAAAGCATGTCTTCTAAGCTGTTTGTGTTTCCCTTCTTATACTTGATGACTATATGGAATTGTTGTAAAAACCCCATCCACTTGTAATGTTTGGTTTGTTGTAGCTTACTTCGGGCCTGTAAATATTGTAGCAGTTGGTGGTCTGTGTGGATGATGGTCTCCTTGCCCATCAGATAGTGCTTCCACTTTTTGACAGCATGAACTAGGCAACAAAATTCTTTTTCATAGGTAGGGTAGTTGAGAAATTCCCCTTGAAATATTTTAGAATGATAACATACATGCCTTCCTCCTTGCATCAAAACCATTCCCATGACATACCCACTTGCATTTGTCTCTACTTCGAAAGGATTTTGCAAGTTTGGTAATGCAAGAACTCTGGTGCTTAATTGATCTTTCTTTTCAGCTCATCGAAAGCCTTCTGGTGATTCTTCCCCCACTAGAAACTCTTACCACTTGTTGTTATGGTGTGGAGTGGTGCAACTACCGTTGAAAATGAAGCTATGAACTTACGCAAGTACTATGTTTCCCCAACAAAACTCTTAACTTCAGTGACATTTGTAGGAAATAGGAATTTCACGATGGCCTCCATCTTTGTGGGATCTATCTTGAACTTCCCTCCATCGATTGCATACCCAAAATACACCAAATACTGTTGAGCAAGCTCACATTTCGTGAGGTTAGCTAGCAGCTGGTTCTTCTTCAGAGTCTCTAACACCTACATGAGATGTGAGATATGCTCCTCATAGGTATAATTATAAATAAATATCATCCAAATAGACTATAACAAATGAATCTAGATATGGGTGTAATACATCATTCATTCGTCTCATAAATTTAGCTAGTGCATTACATAAACTAGATGGCATGACCAACCATTCATGCAAACCTTGCCTTGTTTTGAAGGTAGTCTTCGAGGTGTCTTCTTCCTTGAAGCGAACTTGGTGGTATCCCAATTTGACATCCAACTTGGTGAAATATTTTGTGTGTTGCAACTAATCTAATAGATCATCAACCCTGGGCAAAGGGTACCAATTTTTGAGTGTAATCTTGTTCAATGCTATGTAGTCGATACACATTCACCAAGTCCCATCGTTCTATTAACATCTCTATTTTTAGGGTAAGGTTGAAGGGTTTGTATAGGTCCTTGAGGTTACAAGTGAAAATTGATGAGGAGGGAAAAGGTAAGTTGAACCTTCCTCCTGAGATAGTAGAAATATGAATGAAGAGTCCTCACAATTTTTGTTTGTTTGGAGAAAGGGGTCATCACAGGTTTTGAGTATTTTCCAAAATTTTGTTCACTGTGAGAAAGTGAAAATATATGATGATGGAGAGCAGTGAGGATGTTATTAGATTCGAGATATGTTATGAAAAACATTTTTCACTCCCTGTATCTTTGATTCAGAGAAGGATGACAACCTAAAAACACCTCCTAAGCCACTGTTGCAGTTTTGTCTAGGAAATTGTCACGCACAACACTTGCGTAGCGAGCTCTCTCTACGCAAGTACTGTAAGAAAACATGGTTAGAAAGGTCATCAGGAGTTGATGGGTATTTAGGTTCTGAAGTAAGTACAGGTCTCCAACAAGTTGCTGCCACTAGAAGATTGCACATGTTTCAAGAAAACTCAATGCACTACACAAATTTGCTACGCAAATGCTGTAGGTAGCACTTGCGCAACGTTAGCTTCAGTTTGCTACGCAAAGGTGGCAGAGTTACCCAACAACACATAGAATTCCTCGAAATGGTCTCCATATGCACCTGATGACTTATCACAACATCATATTCGAATTTTTCTCAAGATCTATGATTGTATAAGATTTTTTGTTTTACATTTAAGATGGTCAAAATCAAGTTTACTATTTATAGTAACTTGTTTATGAGTTGTTCTCTTTTGATGTAATCAGATCCATGATTATAGGTGGTAGTAGTTCTACTCCTAGTAGCCTAGTGTGGCAATAGGCTCTTATATATTTAATCATTTTTGATGTAAAAAAGCGGGGGGGGGTGGGTTCGACTTGATTGAGAAAATCCTTCCTTTGTAGATGGAAAAACTCTGTATATATTCATGAATTTTAAATACAAGTAGAGAGTGTTTTTGATAGCAACGATTCATTGCAGTGTACTCTTTCAATGTGTTTTCCTCTAGTTCACATTCATTTCACTTCTATTCTTTATTCCAAGCACAATTAAGAGTAAATGATTGGAATTCATCCTTGATAGATGCTCCCTTCATATAGTTAATGCATGTGTCATGTTTTAATGATTGCAGGTCCATAATTCACCCTTGTTAGGTGCTTTGTTCATTGTAGTCAACCTTTATGTTATTTCTTATAAAGTTACAATTGATAATTCATCCTTATTAGATGATCTCATTCGTAATGGGCTTTTCTTATTTCTGTCTTGCCATCATTTGAATACTGTTTATTGCTGAAAGATATGCTTACTTTTCCTCTGTTCCCTCAGGAGTACATAGCTATGTTAATATTCATATATATCTCAGAAGTTGACCCCATTACCCAATGGAATATACACTCGACCCTTCCCCAATATTTTTAAACTTGGATTTTGACAGAAGATCTAGCCATTGCACTGATTATACAACTAGTTACTGAGGTATCATTGGGTGATTGAGTTGCATGAGAGAGCCCTCTTTGAAACTGGAAATAATAGATTCTAGTTTCCAAGCAGTTTGTGGTTACCTTTGGGTTTCTTTGATGCAACCCAATGAAATTACAGAGTGATAACGTTTTGGCGCCGTTGCCGGGGACCGAAGGTGAAATCTTCCCTAGGATAAACATAAAATTTCAGATTTGATTGTTGATGGTGGAAAACATTCAGACATAAGGAGGCTATAAATCATCCACCCGACGACTCCATTTTTAGAAGAATTTATATTTCAGAGATTTCATGGTGACTCAACTCGCCGAAGATGGTTCCAGGTCTGCAAGGTATGCTCCAATGCT
This sequence comes from Picea mariana, assembly GCA_032191745.1. Taxonomy (NCBI): domain Eukaryota; kingdom Viridiplantae; phylum Streptophyta; class Pinopsida; order Pinales; family Pinaceae; genus Picea; species Picea mariana. Next base: position 10,616 of record JASDQU010173788.1, on the reverse strand, counting down.
CCAATGAATCAATCTCACATTCTTGGTTTTCCAAATTGCCTTCCTCGTATAGATTGGAAAACTTATTTTCCTAAATTCAAAGATGGGAAAGGAGATGATGTTTCCTTGCACTTGATTAAATTTCACATGCACATATGTAGGCTGGGGGTTGAATTTCATGAGGATTGTTTGATGAAAATGTTTATGGCTACTCTAGAGGGGAAAGCAAGATTATGGTATGGATGTTTAAAACCATGTAGCTTATACTCTCTTAAGGATTTCCACATAAAATTCTTTAAGCATTATGGAGAATCTAATCCTTCATTCTTGGTGTTTGAGGATTGTTGTGAATTTTGTGAAGGCTTCATTCAATACCTTGATAACATTTTTGGTGATGAAGAGTGTATGAACGATGAAATCATAGAGGCTTTTTATGAACATTTATCCCAACAAAAAACAATAACTCCTCCCTCAGCTGAAGATGGAACCAATCGAGAGCTTGTTGCTGAAACTCATTTTCCTTCTCCAAAGTTTTATGAAAATGTTCATGAAGATTTCCAACAAAACGTAGCTTCTCCTTTGGATGAAAATCAAATAGATCATCATCTTGATGTAGAAATTCATGTTCTTATTTATAGGATTGATGTAGATGTGCAACAATATTATCAGATCTTAAGTAACCAAGAAAGAAATGAGGTTAGTCATTCATATGTGTTTTCAGAACAATCATTTTCTGAGTTTCAAGGGCAATTTTTTCAAAATCAGAGCATTGAAAATTTTCAACCCTTTCTCAAGCCATCTACCCAAGAGAACAATAAGTTTGATTTAAATGAAGAGCTACTACTCACATATAACAATCATGGTTTAGAGATTGAGAAGAGTAATGATGAAGGAAAAGTTATCCTCAATCCTTTTGAAAATCAAGATGGCATGTCAATTGAATTATATAAAGGGTCATTTTTGGACAATCCTCATATACATGATGTGGCTATTGCATTTGAATATGCCGATTCTTTTGATCTTGAGCCTGATGGAAAAGAACAAGGAACAATAATTAACAATAGAGGGCAATCTTGTCTTCTTGCTAATTTTCAAGAAAGGGTAACAATTTGTGTTCTTCAAGATCCTTTTTCATTTTGGTTGGAATCATCAAGGAAGGTAAACCTTGCAGTATTTTTGGATCAAGGATATCAGTTTCAACATAAGTTTGAGTTGTATTTTTCAAAACTTTTATACCTGCCTCGAAAAGTTGAATGCATCCTTCAGTTGAATAGCCATTTGCTGGATTGGTTGCATTGGCATTATTGTATCACTTGATCTGACAGTTTTTCTCAGCAGATTAGAGTAGGATTGTGTGCAATAAGCTTGAAGATCAAGCATCCTTGACAATTGATTTTCAACATGAGGTTCTTAGTGTGGTTTTCAGTAGTTATCAGTTTTTAGTGTTCAAAATTTGCTTTTCAACAATGAGTTTACAATACAGTTTGTAGTTTTCTTGGTTGAGGATTGAAACAGGTTACAGACAAGGTTTTGGATCTGCCCAATGGATAAGGCACGTTGTCTGTTGTTCTTTTATACCTCACTAGGAGGATATCATCCCCATTGGAGGCAAATGTTAGCATCTCTATTTTTAGGGTAAGGTTGAAGGGTTTGTACAGGTCCTTGAGGTTACAAGTGAAAATTGACGAGGAGGGAAAAAGTAAGCTGAACCTTCTTGTTGAGATAGCAGAAATATGAATGAAGAGTCCTCACAATTTTTGTCTTTTTGGAGAAAGGGGTCATCATAGGTTTTGAGTATTTTCTAAAAGTTTGTTCACTATGATAAAGTGAAAATCTATGATAATGGAGAGGAGTGAGGATGTTATCATATTCAAGATATGTTATGAAAAGTATTTTTCACTCCCTGTACCTCTGATTCAGAGAAGGATGACAGCCTAAAAACACCTCCTAAGCCATAGTTGCATTTTTGTCTAGGAAATTGTCATGCACAACACTTGCGTAGCGAGCTCTCGCTACGCAAGTACTGTAAGCACACATGGTTAGAAAGGTCAGCAAGAGGTGATGGGTATTCAGGTTCTGAAGTAAGTACAGTTCTTCAGCAAGATGCTGCCACCAGAATATTGCACAAGTTTCAAGAAAACTCATTGTGCTATGCAAACACTGTAGGCAGCACTTGCGCATCGTTAGCTTCAGTTTTCTATGCAAAGGTGGCAGAGTTACCCAACAATGCATAGAATGCTTCGAAATGGTCTCCAGATGCACCTGATGACTCATCACAACATCATATTCGAATTTTGATCAAGATCTATGATTGTATAAGATTTTTTGTTTTACATTTAAGATGGTCAAAATCGAGTTTACTATTTATAGTAACTTGTTTAGGAGTTGTTCTCTTTTGATGTAACCATATCCATTATTATAGGTGGCAGTAGTTCGACTCCTAGTATCCTAGTGTGGCAATAGGCTCTTATATTTTGATCATTTTTGATGTAAAAAAGGAGGGGGGGGGGTTCAGCTTGCTTGAGAAAATCCTTCCTTTGTAGCTGGAAAAACTTTGTATATATTCATGAATTTTAAATACAAGTAGAGAGTGTTTTTGATAGCAAAAATTCATCACGGTGTATTCTTTCAATGTGTTTTCCTCTAGTTCACATTCATTTCACTTATGTTCTTTCTTCTAAGCATAGCTATGAGTAAATGATTGGAATTCATCCTTGATAGATGCTCCCTTCATATAGTTAATGCAGGTGTCAAGTTTTAATGATTGTAGGTATAGGATTCACCCTTGTTAGGCGCTATGTTCATTGTAGTCATCCTTTATGTTATTTCTTCTAAAGTTACAATTGAGAATTCATCCTTATTAGATGCTCTAATTCGTAATGGGATTTTCTTATTTATGTCTTGCCATCATTTGAATACTGTTTATTGATGAAATATTTGCTTACTTTGCCTCTGTGCCCTCAGGAGTACATAGCTATGTTAATCTTCATACATATCTCAGAAGTTGACCCCATTTCCCAATGGAATATACACTCGACCCTTCCCCAATATTTTTAAACTTGAATTTTGACAGAAGATCTAGCCATTGCACTGATTATACAACTAGTTACTGAGGTATCACTGGGTGACTGATTTGCATGAGAGAGCCCTCTCTGAAATTGGATAGGCAAGATTCCAGTTTCCTTGCGGTTTGTGGTTACCTTTGGGTTTCTTTGATGCAGCCCAAAGAAATTACAGAGTGATAACACCTTCTTTGGTACAATTATGATATGTGACCCATAAGGTGAGGTGCTTGGTCGAATCATACCCTTCTCCAATAGCTATTGCAACTACTTCGTCACTTGATTTTCTTCCAGAACAAACTGTCTATACAACCCAATATTTGGCAATGGGTAATTTGGAAATAACTATATTTCGTGCTCCACTTCCCTCTTAGGTGGTATTCTTTTAGGCTCTTGGCACAATCCTCTATATTCCTATAAAAACTCCTCCAACTGATCCTTTTGCTCTTTGGTACACCCCTCCAAGGATGCCTTTACTCTTATCGACTCACCATTAGACTAATTTTCTCTTAATAAAAGTAAAACATATTTCTTACTGGAACTAATAAACTGCTTGGATTAGTTGGCACTTACCAATGATATCTTTAATTTACCTTTGTGTGGGTTGATTATATAGGCTTCCCATGCTTGATCATGCAATACTGGTTGGCCCTCCACATGAAGATTGCATCCCTCATATACATGCAGGGGATTCCAAACAATACACCACACATGTCCAAGAGTACTACATCCAACACCACTTCATCAATAAAGTATGCAATTATAACAAATTTATTCTTACACTATTTCGTTACATTGATCTCTGCATCCTTGTTTACCCAAGCCAATGGATAGGGGCTACGATGATCATGAACCTCCAATCCAAGCTTGTTGAATAGATCTGTTGTTATGAGATTAGACTGTGAATTAGAGTCAAACAAAGTGTCTATTTGGGTCTTCTTGACCTGGATCTTGATGTGGAAGAGTTTGGTCATCTCATTCTCTTCTTGGCGATGAAGGTTACTCAGATTCACCTCCTTCTGCATTGATATGCAATATTTTCATCCACACTGGGGCTACTTTCAATATGATTTCTCAAATCTGTGGCCAAACGATTCTTTTTTTTTGCATCCTTCTTGTGGTTCTTCGACTTCAAATATTGATGTAGTTTCCAACACTTTTCCTCATTGTGCCCATCAATATGCAAAGGTTACAATGGTTGCTAGGATCATTGCACTGATGTGTAGTGGTTGCCATATTCTTATCCTTTACCCCTTTCCACTTCTTCTTCCCCTCCTTGGAAGCTTCCTAGTGCTCTTTATGCTTGGAACCACTTAGTTTCCCTTTCTTTTAGACTATGTTTTCCAAATACTGTGCTTGTACACATGCCTCATCCACTGTCCATGGCTTGAAATAAATCACTCTATTTCACAAATTGGTATGTAGACCCCCCAGATTCTTGAGGAGTACATATAGGTTCTTGGGAGAGATACCCAACATGATGGTAATCTTTTTGAACTTTGTGGTGTACTCCTATAGACTTTTCCCTTGCTTCTACCTGAAGTAGTGCCACCAATCTATTGGTCCTCTACATACCCACTAGGGTAGAATTGGGACTTGATGAGGGTTTTGAAGTCCTCCCACCTAGTTACTGGCAGATCACCCTCCACCCTAAGTGTTTCTGTATCTCTTTCCCACCAGGTTAAAGCATGACCCCCGAACTTAAGTATGGAAAATGATATATTTTGTTCTTCATCTATATGGTGAACACCGAAATAAACTTATAATTTCTATAGCTAATGATTCAATTTTAATGCATTGATCTCACATTGGTATGGATTTATGTCCACTTTTACTTCTATCTTGAATAAATACCATGAAGGGTTTATGGTAATAGAGCTTGACTTCTCTTTCTCGAGTTCTATCCATGACTCCTTTTCTAGGTCTTCATTATCTCTCAGTTTCCCATCTGATATGATCTTTGAGTTCGAGCCTCCAACTTCTCTGAATGGTTTGAGCTTGCTTGCTAGAGCCGCCATAAGGAGGGACATATTACAAGATATGTCAATGACTCACTCTTATAGCCTTACAAATATCTCCTCTATTGGATTTCAAGAGTTTTTATGAGCATAATCGTTGACCATGGCTAGGGTTGTGCAACTTTCTTCTTAAACTGATTCCTGGATCCCTACAACTTTCCAAAAACACCCCAAGAAAACTTGCTTTGATATAAATATGATTTGTAAACTACCGTGGATATTCCATTGGATAGTTCATCACAACAAATCTAATAAAATAATGAAGTCTTTATTGTGAAGGTTAATTTCCTTTAGATATCAGATTCTTTAATCATTGTTTTCTTCTTAAAGTATGAAATAACTGAAATGTGAAAAATTCATATTATAAATAAATACTCACACACCATCCAAAAATAAACACAATATATAACTTGGGAAACCCAATATGGGAGAAAACCCTGCTAGAAGATGAGACTACTCTACTCTCTTTTATTCAAATGCAAATACAAATAAAGAGACACTCTCTGTGGAGTTTCCTTTGACACTATGGCCTGTATTGCTGCTACAAAATCTCTCCTCCTTTGTTATGCTCTCAAAATACCACTTCCAAGTGCTCTGCTCAACTATGGAACATATATAATGCTAAATAATGGAATCCCTTCTCCTCCCAGTGACCTGATATTTAACATCATCCGATAGCCATCTAGGGGTAGGGTTTTGACTTCCTCAACCATCAATTGTGATAAGATTTTGGACCTTTTAGAATCTTCTTGAAATTACATATGTGTCTAGATCCATATGCATGAGTAATGGGGGTTGACATGGCATCCACTCGTACCATGGTGGTCAACATGGTAGGTCAACTTGTGAGAGGCATAACTTTTTCATACAAGCTTTGATTGACACAATTTTTGCTCCATTGAAAACGTTTCGATGTGTAGAATACCGTCAAAGGGTCTCAACTAAATCTGTGAAAGTTTTCACCCCCCCCAAAATGTTGTTTTATGCCTGAAAATGGATCCGAAAGGTTTCAAACTCTAATTTTACAAATTGGGACTTGTCATTAAAATGACCCTGCAAGTTGATTCCTTCAATTTTTTTCCACTATGAAAGATTCAAGATAGATGAAAAATAATATAATGTCCAAACCAAATCAATAACTATTACATTAAAATATTTCTAAGAGGTAGGTATAAGCAACTTTGCTACTGGGTTCATATAAAGGAGTGACCAGGGCTAGGGTTTACCATAGTCGCCTCTCTATTTTGTTTTCAGGCTTCTCGATGGCCCTTCATAACTTCCTCATTTTCCTTCAGGTTGTTGGTGTCACTTATGCATACACTCTAGTAGGGTGTGGATTTTGTTGTTGTTTTTAGAGTTGTCTTGGTAGCTTTGGAAGCATGCGGATGATGTTTTGATTTTTTTTGATGGAGGTAGTTTGATGTGGGGTTTGAGAGATGGCATCTCTTGGGGTTTACCCCCTTTCATCTTCAAGGATTTGGTATGGCTTGGTGTAAGGTGTTTCGGCTCATGGTGCGTGTGTTCTTGATGTTTTCATCCATGCGACAGTCTCTCTCCTTTTGGCCATTGGTTCTGGAGTAGGGCTTCGGTTGGAGGTTGAGGCTTGCAACACAAGTGCTATGTTTCAGGGGTTTCATACATAGGGAGAACATTTATGAAAATAACCCATGCCTTGATGGAGATGACTGAAGTAATGTTGATATATCACAAGCCTTGTAGTGGCTTGCAAACGAAGGTTCGGTCAAGATAATTCTGTATCTAAACCCCAGTCTCATGGGTGGTTGCGAATAGAGGATTTGGGTATACTAAGTCCACTTGCATTAAACCTAGAGCTTCACATGTAGCTGAAAGTTGGAGCCAAGGTCTACCTATTCCATTTTCTTCATCAACCCGGAACTTGCCTATCTGGATGAAATGAGCAAGTAGGTCTACTGAGTCCACACTATCTAGTGGAAAAACACTTTATCCTGATTGTTATGATAGAATATGTAATGATATGGTATGTAATAGGTTATAAGGTAGTTCTTGATGTATTTGAAGCTGCCAGTTATGGAATTTTCCATAATATGTCAGTAAGAGAGGGAATGATGATTTTGATTACTATCTGAATGTGCTTAACACCTGGGGAATGTACTTTCATTTTAAAAAAAAATAAATGTACGATTTTTTTTCTTGGGAAAAACAACATCTTTGTTGCTAATTTCACTTGTTTAGTAACAAATTTGTGTTAAGTAAACATATATTAGCTATCTCATACGGTTTAGATTTTCAATTTCTATACATAAAGGTGATATTAAGATGATGTGAATTTTAAACTTGCATTGTTAATGTTACGATTTCATGTTTATATTTTTTAATGTTAAAGTGAATTGTTATATACAACATTAATTACTGTTTTTTCATCCTTCCATAAGAACGATTAATTTTAGTCAAAAGGGGATCATTCATCATCCATATTTAGGAACGATTAATGTTAGTCAAAAGGGGATCATTCATCATCCATCTTCAATGATGTTATAGCAAACCAAGTTTGATCATTCATCATCGAGTGTGCTCAATTGCTTAACATACATTTGAATGCCATTTGTTGGAGTAAGACTAGATTTTTTGTGGGAGAAGGGCTATTTAAATTTTCTTTGAATTGGCTTGATGAGGATCAGATGCATTCATCGCTAAATTTTGTATTAAATATGGATTGGTCTTTAATTTTTTTAGCTTATGGTGACATGACAAGATGAATGATATCCATCATGCTATATCGACACATATCTCAATTGTTGTATAGATGGACAATATATATCCCAATCAATAGGATACATGCAAAGATAACATGATGGATATCATTCAACATACGTCACATCCATTTTACTTAGAATTGTGTTTTGTAGGCACCATGTCATCCTCTCCCTTTGTGGGATGAGGTAGGTCTTGAATTTTAGTATGTTTAGTCAATAAGTTATTTAATGCTTTGGGCTCGATGAGGTGGGTATCAATTTTTTGTATGTTTGGTCGAGAATCTATTTAATGCATTGAACTTGATGGCTTATGCTTGGATTTGTCACTTATGGTATGTAATACCTAGTTAATGTTTTTTCTCAACTTGTTTGAGATTTTAGTTACTAAGATCCATTGTGGTCTTAGTTATGTTTTGGTGTTTATATTGGACACCAATATAGACAAATGTCTATCCATGCATCTTTTAAATAAAAATAAATGTTTTCACATGGAAATAATGGTAATTTATATATAGTTCATCGTGGATGTATGTTCTACATTGAACGCTAAAAAGGGTAGGGTATCATTTAAAAGAGAGATATAACAAAAAGTTTGAGACATTGATGTCCAAGGTACATGGACTGTAAGTCCATGTAAAGGAAATAAAAAATACAATAATTGGCATATCTAACATCTAACTAGATGTTGCGACATTGAGGGTATTAGAAAGATGTTTAGGTTTCATAGTCACCTCTAAGAAATTGTGGGTTGAAGATATCATATGTTGCATCAAGGATAACATAAAAAGACTATCAATTGAAATAAAACAAGATGAAGCTGCATAGTAGCTAGTCCTTGCGATGTAGGAAAAGATAAACAACTTAGAAGAATATGACAACAATATAGATGTAAATTTTAGTGGAATAGAATTCTAAAAGTTAGTTTGACCTGGTGAATAACCTAAAATGTACTCAAATTAGAAAATTATGTGGCGACAAAAGTCCATTTTATTCACACTTTTACGTAATATCTATCGATGAAGATAATAATAGTCTGATGTTGTTGTTGTAGTAGGCATAGTGAAAGGGACTGTAACTTTAACACTTTCATACACCAGTGATCAGGTAATTGGATTATGTATTTTTTTTTTTAAGAAAATTTAGTGGACAAAATTGAAATGCATTAGTCTGGAATTAACACTATTAAACTAAAAACTTTAACACTATTAAACTAAAAACTTTAAATCATAATTTTAAAATTTAAACTAAGGAATTACATTGTTAAATTGGTCCTTGATATCAACAATATCTCATACATAATTACTCACATCATTAGCATTTTAAACAACATTTAAAAATATTAAAATTCAAGGAAATAATTGGTACCAAACCTACTAAAAGTAGATTTCCCAAATGGCATCTCAAGGTGCACTTTCAACGATTTAAGACTTTAATACTTGTGCTCGTCGCGTCTAGGCTGCTCTCAGTCATGTATCTATAATTATTTTTACATGTAACTAAAAGATTTTTACGTGGACAATGAGGACAACACCCCTAATCGATGAGAGAACAGAGCCATAATAGAAACCTGAGACAATGATGTGTAATCTACGGTTGGAAGATTTAGTTGACGCATTAAGGGAAGTAGGTAGCCTTAATACATTTGTATCAAGATTACACTTGGACTAAAATCATATATATTAGAATATTTTGTTTCAAGGATGTGGTAGAGAACTGAGAAAGAAGTGTGACAGAGAACCAAATTCCACACATAAACTGCATGTTATAACTATAGACAATTAACACGAGAATAATTCCAATAGCATGAATTTGATTGTGAGGCCCGAGAACATACTCTCGATCTGTTCGTTAGAAATTAAATTAATTAAATAATAAGAGGCAAACTATAACAAGCTTTGGATGACCACTTTATTAATTAGATAAACAAAAATATTAGATGCATTAACCATTCCTTTATTTTTGGTGTTGTCCTACATAAGGATGGTTTAATTTAGTTCTTCCTTAACTATAACTATAGTTTTTAACCTTAAATGTGGTTTGAAACTACAAATTCCAATGGTTGATGACATGCAGTATGTCGTTATCGTCCCAAACAAGTTGGATAGTGTAAGAGGAGTAGCGCTCAATCGCCCTAGAATTCCTCGCTGTACTGCAAGAAGGAAAGGTATCTAATTCTGCGTATGTAGAATTTTTGATATTTCAATACAAAAAGACACAAGACACCGATTCTTGCTTAAAACAAATGAGGATCCAAGGAATTATTATGACTACAAGGGATGAGATGTAAGTGCAAAAGGAGAAAACCAGGCCCAAAATTTTGGGCGCAATTTCAACCTTAAGAGTATAATAATGACGAAATCGATTTAGATTTTATTTTTTCCAATAAATAATATAATAATAAATTAATCATACAGACTGTCGATGAAATTGTCTATTAGCAGTATTATTTTTATTGGTTATTGTAGCCTTTTGAACTTCAAGCCGCCTCGCTCACTAATGAAGCACGCCATTTCAACATGCACTTTTCCCACATGGAAATTTGGGAATAGCATCGATTTACAGATAACACAATGCATGGCATCCAGTTGTCCACTTAGAGGTAGCAGATGTGAAACTTGGTTCATGGGAGATTTTGGTCAGGAATGGAGACAACAACCTTCAAAAATACACTGGTCATGTTTGATCAGACTTAGAGCCTTCCTAACATTATAGACTCCAAGTATTCTCCCACTTCATGAGCTCATGAATGGATTTATCGATCTCCCTTGGCTCATTCATTAAATCCTCCAGGCAGAAGGCAAGAACAATCAATGAAATAACTA
>JASDQU010173787.1:774-17811 GCA_032191745.1 Picea mariana | reverse complement strand
ATCTTAGCTAGAAAACCCCACAACCGTTGGATCTGCTAGGAGATGCATGAAGGTTAAGCCCACGTGAACAGGGGCGAAAGTCCCGAAGGAGGAGTCGGTACATGGTGTCAGACAAATCTGAGTCGTCAGATCTTAGCTAGAAAACCTGATAGCCATTGGATATGCTAGGCGATGCGTGAGGGTTAAGCCCTCGTGAATAGGGGTAAAAGTCCTGAAAGAGGAGTCGGTACATGGCATGGGACAGATCCGAGTCATCATATCTTAGCTAGAAAAACTGACAGCCGTTGGATTTGCTAGGAGATGCATGAGGGTTAAGCCCTCGTGAACAAGGGAGAAAGTCCCGAGAGAGGAGTCAGTATCAGAGATTCTGAGTTTGGGATTCCGGGAGTCCTCATGACAAGAGATCGGGACACTCCATGGTGAAAGTCTCGATATAGATCTAGGCCATCCATCTGTGAAGGACACATGGTAGATATCAAGAGTCCATCAATATTTTGGATATCGGGGATTCGAGTTGAAAGAGGATTTGCGTCACTGGGGGTCGCAAGTCGGGAAATCATGAAACAATCTAGACCGTCCATCCATGGAGGACACATGGCGGAGATCAAAAGTCCATCGGTATTTCAAATATCGGGGATTCGAGTTGACAGAGGATTTGTGTCACTGGGAGTCGCGAAATCCCGATTACCGAAACCCCAAATCGGTTTAAGTGTGAATAAGTTTGAGAAATGCGGGATTTAATCGTGACCGTTGATCATCCCGAAAAGATAATAATGGTTGATCGTGGATGAGGGTTGATGTCGTCTATCAGATGGACACGTGGTTTCCGATCAACATTTCAGTGTTTCGGCACCTGAGAAACCAAAGGGAAAGAACCCTTGTCTTCGCGAGTCACGAAATCCCGATCACCGAAACCCCGAAGTGGCGAGAGGTGTGAATGAGGTTAAGGAAATCCAGGATTTGATCGTGACCATTGATCATCCTGAAAAGATCACGACCATTGATCTTGGATGAAGGTTGTCTCCATCCATCAGAGGGACACGTGGTTGCCGGTCGATGTTTCGACATCCGGGAAACCAAAGGGATAGAAAACCTTGCTCCCACGATTCGCGAAATCCTGATGCCTGAAATCCCGATACGCGTTGTAGTGGAGAGGAGAAGTACCGAAAAAATCTAGGCCGTCCATCAGAGGATACGCGTGGTGAGAGGTCAGAGTTTGGAAAAAGTTCTGAAATCCCATGGACCATTGGATGCACACTCTTAAGAGCCGTCGATCTCTTACACGAATTCCCATAACGAAATTTAGAGATTTGAATGACAAAGAGTCTTGGAGTCGTTGCATCTCAAACTCCTGAATACCAAAACCCCAGAAGGATCCATACCATTGAATCGAGGGAGGCTTACATCCATCGATCTCCCTTTGGAGGGAAACTTTCGATTTGCTAGCCTTGTCGGGGTTCGACGTTTCGTTGTTTCGAGCTTCGGGGTTTGCAGAGTCAAAAGACTCGACGTTCTGGTAGCACCGAGATGCGAAATGCGGAGAGATGCTGTACTGGTTCGGCCTGTAGTCATGACCCACAACCACATGGAGGTGAACATATGAAGAACTAGTTGACGCTAGGCCTCCCGTGAGTAATTTAGGGATTTTGATCCTTGAGAAATCGATGAAAATTTTGATTTTCGTAGTGGGTGTGTTACAAGAATAAAATGGTATTTTTATTGGGAGATAATAGGAGGTACACTCTCCATCATGGTTTCCTGCCATACATGCTCAATTGAATTTACGGGTGTCTTGTAAAGGTCACCTTCTCGCACTCCTCTAGCCAAATGTTGATGAGATCCAGGGTTGTTGACTCTCATGGGGACTTTTTAACCATCAATATCATCCAAACACTATAAACTTGTCATGCAAGAAAATTAAAGAAGGTTCTTTATTAACTTAGGAACATATAAAACATAATATAGCTCAATAAAATCATGTGAAGGAATTTGGAAAGATATGGATCCCAATTCCTTCACAAGATACATGGCATCATCACCCAACTCCTCATGCATTCCTCCCTCTTGCTCTTGAAACCTGCTGAAGTTATTTTTGTCATAAGTCATATGTCTAAAAGCTCCACTGTGCACATACCATCCATCACCCAAAAATGTGTTCGTGGAAAGAAATGACATCATGGCGAAGGTAGTATCAAGCCTGAAAAAAAACTTGTTCACAATTGAAGCTTTTGCAGTTCTTGCAAACTCTTGTTGCTACTGCTTTCCCTTCCCATTCCCCTTCTCCTTCTTCCTCTCAAGACACTAAGAAGCATAGTGACAGTGCTTTCCACACCTGAAGCATTGGATATGACTCAAGTCTGTCTTCCTTTGACATGAAGAATTTGATTCTTCCAACTTGCTCTTCTGACCCCTCCCAAGTCCTCCTTTCCTACCTCCTCTCCCCATGTTTTTGATGAGGGATAGGTCTAGTACATCATCCTTGTCCTTCTAATTCATTGAGACTTGTTGTTGTCTCATATTCTCTCCATGAAAGAGCTACTTGATTTTAGGGAACTTATCTTGACCATAGAAAACTTGGGAAAACTTGTGCCATTGTGTACTAACACCATTCATAGAAATTCGAACAAGCTCATTATCCTCAATGGTGTCCCCAACTACTATAATTTTATCTCTCAGCTTTGTTATCATCATGAGATAGCTTGTCACTATATCTATCTTGTTCATGCGGGTAGTGTTGAGCTTGTGTTATTAAGAGCATCTTATTGGATATGTTCACACTTTGATGCAATGTTCCCATGGCATCATACATCTCTTTGGTAGACTTCTTCCTAGCGTTATGAGGGATTAGGTGATCCTTAATTGAATCCAATAGGATTCGATTCACTACCACTACCTTCTTGTTGTATTCTGTTAGATATTTGGGATTTGTAGGTGACATAACCACCTTCTCCACAAGGTACCTATTGATGGGTCTTAAACCCCTTAACTCAAAAGTGGGAACCAAACCCGCCATCGAGGCCCAATTAGACTCTGCATCTTTTGTGATTGGAATGGTTTTCTAGATATCATGATCCGACCAATTTAATCGATGGGCTTTATGTTTTCTTGTGGAGGCATCACCTTTAGTCATCATTTTCTCTTTTGGTATTTTCTCTTTAGTTAGGATAAATGTGAGAAAAATCCAGTATAAACCAACTTGACCACAAAACGATAAGGAAGTCTAAATATTGGGAAAGGTCGGGCTCGGGATAACCCTCACTCTGGCATGCAGACAATGATCTCTTACCACAAGGCTATTAATAATACTTTAACCGTGTGAGCACTCAATCACTAGCTGAGATTTTAACCTAAACTATCCAAGAAACAAAATGAGAGAAAATTTGACTACCGCAGAAGATGCTGAGCTTGGGATAACCCGCTGCTCAAACATGCAAATGATAATCCTATACCACAGGCCTAGTAATAATATATTAACCATGTGAGCATCCAATTACTGTTTGAGAATACTAATTATTGGAAGAAAACATTTATATGATAATATCAATAGCAAGAAAAATAATTCATCTACCATAATCCTTCATCATATATCCAGACAACAATTCATCATTTCCATCATTAAAGAAAAGAGCAGCAAAGCAATTGCACCAGGTAACTTGAAAATATATTCAATATCTCTTACTTGTTACATCTGCTCATGAAATGAATAGGAAATAGTTCTTCTCCAGGCTCAATTACACATGCATATGATGAAAACAAATTCGTCTCTAGTCCAGAAGGACTGCTTGCTCTGAAATAATTCTTAACAACTAGAAAGAAAAGAGTTCTTGCAACCAACCATTGACCATTAGACCATCAGTTGATGTTCCTATTTATAATATAAAGTCTTAACAGTAATTAACGGTAAAATAAAATTTGAGCTAATCAAAAATCTCCACGTGGTGTCATCATCTGACAGTCTTTCAACAGTCCACTCGAGTTGTTTCTTGAAAAGGGTGGATTCTTTCATAATCGGACCATCTGATAAAGATTTCTTCACAAGTATGGGCCCACAATAATTTGTTCTATTCCATTGGGGCCGCATATATCCCTCCGATGTCCGTTGCATGTTCTCGGTATTTTATCAAGGTGGAATTCAACTGTGTTAACATAGTTTTAGATTTGATCGGGTGTTCTGTGAATTATCGCACCTGTCCCGGCCTCACATCGTCTACCTTCACACACTCTTTGACCCATAGGGATTCTTGTTCATAATACATCTTGAGCATGTTTCTTATGTCGATAAACTCATTGGGGTTGCCGAACTCGAGGAGCTTGATATATTTCATTACTTTATTAATTTTATCCCAGTGCTTCTGACACTTGCCATATTGTTCTTGGATCTCTCGATGTGGATCTCGGGACATCTTAGTCCAACATTCTATGAATCTCTTTATGCGGTCGAGGCTATTTTTACTTAACAGCTGAATTCCATCTTCTTCCTCTTCTCGACCCTATTGGACTACCTCAATGTATTCGAGCCTTTCCACTGCTTGCTACGCTCTTTCATGCCATTGTTCCATCTCCTTGCATGTTGTGAGAGCCATGAGAGTGTCATTCTCTCAATACAATTATATTTTCAGTTAACAGGGTTCTTTTTTTCTTGTACTCGTTGTAAACTCTTGAAAACTCACTCTTCAAATATGTCACAGTCTATGTGGCGCCTTTATAATACTCAACAATATGGTGCAAGTGTTCCAGTTCCTTCAGAGTATCTTCTAGTTCTATTTCATCCCTCTTGGCCCTATCCTGGGCAGAATCAGAGAGGGCTCTTCCCACGCCTATTAGTTCATACGTGCGAGCATCTGCTATTATGATCAAGATTTCCTCTGTGGTAACCAAAATAGAATGGTCCACAGTAATCTTCCTCTTCTTAGCAGTCCTTTGAATGATGGCCTTCCTCTTTTGATCATAGGAGATCGCATAGATGTCTTCCACTTCGTCTACCAGCTCTGGTATCTATTGGTCACCCCATCTGAGCGTTTTTCTCAGGCTGCTAGTGGTATATATTTGTTCAAGATAAGATTCTTGAACCTCCTTGTTTTTCTCCGAAGGCCCAGCCTCTTCCTGATGTTTATCAGGGGCCTGAGTATGAAGTGGAATGGATGTGTCGGGAGTGATCTCAATACTTGCCTGTATTCTAGCCGTGGTATCACCGACGTCCTTCTGCGGGGATCTTTCTTTTGACACATCCAATTTTGACTTGTCCTTGGGACTATCTGCTCAGGTCTTCGGTGCATCGAACATTTCTATGTCTAAGATGATTTTAGCTCCTTTTTCTTCTCGTGTGTCCTCTTGACTCTGGACATCGGGAGAAAGAGGTGTTTTTTCCTCAGCTCCCTTCTCTTCTTCTACATGCACAAAGGTTTTATGAGATGCCTCTAGAATCTCATCATCACTGTATATATCTATGACCTCGGACAGAGGTTTAGGCACACTAGTTTCGACCAACACCCGGCCCGGATTTGATTGAGTCGTCGCACCTGCCAGTGAATCGACTGACAATAGTGTGGATTCAGGGTCATGTGACCCATTGATGTTACTGGGGTCTATGATCTCGGAGCCACCTACCCCTGTCGAGCTCTCTTCTGGGTTACTGGTTGGAACGCTTGATAAGAGGTTCGGATCATTCGACGTCAGATCCATTATTTGCTGAGCATGTTGGATCAATAGTGTCCCTCTTTCCTTTGCACCTGGAGTTCTAAGAAAAATCCAGTTCTGTACAGGGGTTTCCTGGGGAGCTTCCATCATTTCGGTCGATTCAAATGTTACCCTTTCTTCCCTAGTCCTAAGAATTTCTTCCTCTCTTTCATCCAGGGATGCCACTTGCTCTTCCCAACTCATGGCCTTGAACTTGGTTATTTTTGGGTCAACAATTCTTGCCACCACATCATCCCAATCTTGAGTGTTTTCAGTGAAGATTTCATTCTCAAACCGGTCGTCGGCATAAGGCCAACAGGATGATACTTGTGATGCATGTTTCAAGACCAGACCCTTGGGATAGTGCTTGCGAAAACGTCATGCCTGGAACTGAAATTCCAATTGACTTAATTCCTCTTGCTTGGCTTTCATAGTGTCTTTAACCTGGTAGAAGCCGATATGAAACCCATAGGGTATGAATTCCCACTTCTTATCCTTCACTAAAGTGGTGTTGTACCCTTGCAAGATAGTTTGGTAACATATTTTCCCTAGTACCAGTCAGTCGGGGACATATATAGGTAGAAAATGTGGTGGTCCTGTGGCACTGAAAACCCTAATGTAGGTTTTGTGCTCATCCAGTTACCAGTGACTGACTTTCGATATAACTTTTTTGGCCGCATAAGACAGCCTTGGGCACTCCTTCTTGAATAGTAAGAAATGAATAGGTGCGATAAATTGGTCGCAAATGAGAGAGTAGAATCTTTTATACCTGTTCTCCCACAAGATGCTAAAATAGACATGGACCAGGAGCTCAGAAGTGTGCCAGCTTAGGTTCATTCCTACGAAGACATTTCTTGCACAGATGACATCCAATAGATAAGATGCCATGTAGAAGGTAGGAGTTTCTCCTTCCTTCAGCTGCTGAGCCTGTAGAATGCAGGTGCTAAGCTGTTTGGAGATGATCGTGCACCAGTTGAATCTTGTTCCAGAGATGGTGATAGTATAAGCCATAGGAATCCATGCCTCCAAAAACCTGGAGCAATCTTTTTCTTCATGCAACCGACAAAGGAGATCCATTAGATAGATATAAGGTTGTATGAGGTTGGCCGTCAGGTACCAGTCGGAGTTTCGGTTGGTGAATATTTTGTCTTCTCTCCACCAGGATGCCATGATTTTGTTGGTGTCGTGCTTCTGATAAAACTTCACAACAAAATCCTTGTTCAAATGTTCATCTGGATCCATGATCTTATAATACTTTTGGACTTCTACTGGGAGGAAAACCCCGACGATTTGACCATTATCATCATTAATTACACACTTTTGTGCATCACTGTGATCAATGAGCCATTTTAAAAGTTCAATGGAAGGGAATACCAGAGTCCTTCTCGCCACCATGTGTAGGTAAGCCTTGTGGATGTTGACAAAGGCCTCATCATACATCTTCCTCATGTTAGGATCGCTATGCGGGGCATACTCAGGGAAGTCTTCATGCTTTATTTCCTTGAATAGGTCTTCCCATCRCGGTAATGTTGTCTTGGTCCCAATGTTTGCCTCTATGTYCCCAAAGGCCGGGGGTTGAGCGAAGGCTTCTTTTGTGATCATMTTGATGATCAGGGATGGTTTGGAAGTGAATTCCAATTTTCTTGCAACGGCTAGGGAGGAGCCTTCTCCTACTTCTAATTCTTGCACCTTTGGGACTCTAGGAGATTTCTTGGTGGTAGGTTTCTTTGGAGGCATCGTTCCTACAACYGAAGACGCTCAATTAGGGACGGCACATAGAATAATATTAKATCTTAATTTATATGTGAAATGAAATCAAAACCAGATTGGTACATACCTGTATGCTTGCTAAAATCTATTGCTTAATACTCACTATACCTTGGAAGCCTTCTCTGGGTCATTTGTCTCACTCGTCTGGATGTTCCGGACCTGTTTTCATGCATAATGCTCTGGCTCATAATAATTCACGGTAATATAATGAGCGATAACTTACGAGTTGCATCAAGTTGTTAATACAAGTAATGGGACAAAATTTAAACTACTTACCGTCAATTCTCTGTAATCAATTTTACGTAGGTAAACGACGGAGTCACGGAGGGAGATGCATTGTATCTATAGGTTAAAATGGTCATTGGGCTTTGAGCACGAATCAAAGACTAATGCATGATCTTGGAATTAATCAATCAATTAAATGCATCGTATATAGCGTATCTTAGAGCTAAAACGTCCCATTGTCTCATTTTCTGAAAGGGGAAGTTGGGGATCAACGCAGAGCTACAGGATTCTTCATTGATACTCCTTACAAAATAAAAACCACCGATGCCGATTTCTTTCATGGGATGGTTCTGAATTGACACATGGCAGATAAAGACAAGTGACTGGACTCACGAGTGCCAACATAGGTGGTAACCTTCTTTCAGTTGCATGCTTCCTATCCCAGCCTAGGAATCACCGATGTCGATTAGATATCAGGGATTAGTAACCGGGGATGAACTTATCGCATCCTTTCCCTTCGGATATCTTCTTGGAAACTCGTCGATGCCGAAATGTTTTTACGGGATCGGCTGTCGGTGATTCCTCCCTTTCCCCGCAAATGACTACTTCCTTTTGTGTTTCGTCGATGCTGAATGAAATCGGTCATTGCAAAATTTCTTGTGCAATGCTTATCATGAAAGAAAAACTCCTCGTTTACCAATTCCGACGAAAACCGACGATCGGTGTCCTTAGTTTTCTAGGATGATTTTCTTTCACCTCTGATTCTTTCGGGTGCCGAAATTTGGATGCGTCAGGTGAAACGACTTAGTGGTTGATTCTTTAGTCAAATGTTACTCCCTTTAAGTTGTGATGGTTTTGAAATGTTCAAGGAAACTTTTAAAGAATCAAGGAGAAATTGTAGAAAACAAAGATAAGAGGAAACAACATTGTTTCAAATTAAACAATAAGTGGTACCCAAAAAGTAGAGTTTGGCAGAGATGTTTTTAGGGTGTGTTGAGAGCTCAACAGTACCATAAGCTTGCCATTTCTAGGAGGTTCTACAATCTCAACTTCCATGACACAAATTTGGAGGCTCCCTCCAACAAGTGACTCTCTTGCACATTGGGAATGGCCATTACTATAATGGCACTTAATAAGTTTCGATTTCCACTCACTAGATCAACTAGGGTTTTACACCCTATAACCCTTCTCAGGTCCACGTGTTGATCACTGGCACATATCTGCTTTAGTGATTGATGCTTGGACATATTTCCCACTGAAAACCTCCGACACTATATTCTAAACAAATTTCCTCTCCATACCAATTTTATTCAGATTTGGACCGATCGACCCCAAAAATGTAAACCGGAACCGAAAAAAAATCAACAAAAAAACCCGTCGACCAAAAAATACTTAAAATATTTAAATTTTGAAACAAAACATATATATTCATGTGCATCCATATGAATCCAAACCATTTATACACAAATATGCAAAGTTTATCATTTATATAGCAAGTAAGAGTGCTTATAACCAAAATAGCACCAAGTGCAATTCATCTATGAACCAAAATACATCAACAAAGAGGCTCTAAATGACCTCTAGATTCAAAACAAAATCATGCTACTACAAATAACTACATATCATCAAAATAATTACCTATATTAGGATCCTCATCATCGGTGTCACCATCTAAGCATTAAAATAAGATAGAAAAAGCTTAACATGCCTAATAAGTAATTTTACTTGAGTGAAGGGTACATTTTTACTAGGGTCATTACAAAAGAGTTCAACGGTCAATGCCACCAACATTGAGGTTCATAGAGGGCTTGGTTCTCTTGATTAGAATCCAGTGGAAACATTGCAATCCTTCCAATCATGAAATCCTAAAAACTGTTAACTCTGTTGAATTTTGAATGGGACCTAAAATTCTACTTTCTCCATATGAAGTCCAATGAAGTTGGAACCACTCGCAAACATCATGATGTTAAAAATTTAAATAAAAGGATGAAAATGAAAGATAAAGGAGAATGTAATGGGGGGGCTCTTTAAATAGGTTTTAGTAGGCCCTAGGGTTAGTTTTTAAGCATCCTCCCTTAATTTATGGTATTTTTCTAAAAAAAATTCAAATCCATGGGTCCCTAGTCACCCCGTACGAATCTGTATGAAACTAGATGCTTCGGTACTAAACTGGCCTAAACTGGTTTGAGTCACTCGTTTGAACCAGTTTTAGTTCCAAATTGGTCAAACTGGTTGGTTCTGTCGATTCTAGTTCAGTTCTGATAACATTGCTCCATACATATTATTTGGAGGATTCGATTTGATACCATGTTAGATTTTCTTAACCATGGTAAATGAATTTTGCACTCTAAAAGAATATCTACAGAACACTAAACACCAAAAACTTAAAGCCACTCAAAATTGCACTCTGCAATTAACGTTAGAATCTATAAACACATATCGTAAAAAATATATAATGGAAACACAATAAATTGACTATCAAAACTTGTTACTTCTTTTCATTACTTCTAAAAATGAAAGTCTACTACAGGGAAATAACTATTAACTGTTGAACATAAAACTGAATGAATAAAACCTATACCCCCACCTTCTCCTTTATATACTAGAAGCTACAATGAAAATGGACACATACACAACAACACCTTAATTGGAAATATTAAACCCTAAACCTAAAGCACCTTCCTTGCATGGATAGATGAGCCTAAGTGAATTGCACCTCTATCGGAGATGAATTGAGGCATGCAAGAATGCATCCTCCTAGAGATGTGTGCCCTGAGTCATATTAGAATCCACATGCATGAGTGCCTTTCTTAATTAGGAAACTACGTCCTCTAATTGTGCATAAAAATACTAAATAAAGGAAAACCACAAATATAATTGAATTGCTAAATATAAAAGGCATTTAAACCGGAACTAAATTGAGCATGGTGCATGAATGCTTTTGGAAGGCATGCACCCTTTATCTCTTTCTCCATAAATGCTCCTACACCATCATTACTATTGTATGGAATTGCTAAAGGAGGGTTGTATAGAGTTGTTGCATTGTTGTACTGAGCTTTGTTGGAGGAGGGTTGCCTCATTGCAATACAAACATGCACACTTCACACATGTCTTCTCTATATGAACAAGGTCTCCTCTACTTTCCACTCCCATTAATGGCATTATGTTATACACTTTTTGAGGTAATTAAAATTCAACACCTTCAATGGTCTAAGAACTACCAAGATTGGGATTTTTAATCTACCACTTGTAAGAAGCGGGGAGCATGTTTCTGATTGGGATCTTGTTACTCTATGGATAAGTAAATTCTCTTGTGAATTATGGAAAATATATTTATTACAACACAATGGAGGAGAATGATTCAAAAAGTGGGCATGCAAGGTTTGTTCATCTAGGGGTTTTTCTTAGCACTCCCATGTTTGAGGGTGAAATTGTTTTTTTTTCTTGTGGGAAACAAGACAAGGTTCCAAAATGTTGTTTTTGACATGGCTAGGGTTCCTTGGTTGATAAAAGCACTTACTACATTTTTTCTCATTATATTTCTTATTTCACTTATATTTGCTAAGGTTTTGAGTGGGTTGCTTGCTAGTTTTTGAGGAGCATATTTGTGAGACCTTGGAAGGGAGATTGAAGGATGCAATAATTACATTCAACCACCATTGGAGAGTTAAATATGTAGGCTCTAAATCCCACTCTTGTTTGTTTTTAATTTTTTTTCCACGTGTTGTACAATAGTTTATTTACTATGTTGAATGTTCTCTTCTCCTACTCTTTCCTATTTCTCCTTCTCCATAATTCTATTGCAAGAAGCAAGTTATTCTCAAGATTCAACAAGCATGATAGGTATGTCAATGTGGTTTATCCTTTTGGTTCTATTTTTTATTGTGATGGTTGTGTTGTGAAGCCAAAATACCAATGATGATGAGGAAGAACTAGAAGTAGGTAGCACATACCATGTGGAGGAGGAAGAAATGGAAGGGGATGAATATAATGAAACTAACAGTGATGATGGACATAAACCCAAAGAGAGTTCAACACCTTTGTGAAAGTATGTGACAATGCTTGGGGGAAGGAAAGGGAGTGGAACCACAAAATTTATATGTTCCCATTGCCATATAACTTACACATGTTCATATACCCATGTGAGAAATCATCTTTGTGGGATTATGCCATGGGATGGAGGTAAGACTATAGGAGTCAAAACCTATGACAAAGTTTCAGTCAAAGATAGAAAAACCGACAAGAAGTGGAGGCTTCACAAAACAAATCCAAAAAGTAAATGGTTGAATATAAGAGTCAAACCTCAAGCTCACATGAAATTTTGATGGTTGATTTCCACCCCCCCAATTCTAGTGAATTATTGCCTATGCATTCGAGGGATAGAACAAAATCATATTTCCTTGACCAAGGTTGTAGGGTAGATGTGGTTGCAAATTGTTTTAGGTTTCTTCATGCATGTGGTGTACCATTCAATGTTCTTTGCTCACCCCATTGGCATGAAATGGTAAAAGCCATCAATTGTTCCCCTAAATGATGCAAAAGTGCCCCTAGTATGACAAAGTTAGAACCGTGGGACTTGATAGGGAAAAATCCATAGTGCTATGGGACAATTTACAATTGATTGGACTAGATATCGGGTATCCATTGTATGTGATGGTTGGACAAATGTTGAAGGAAAACCATTGATAAATATGCTTGTTGTGTTTGTTAGTGGTGCGGTCTTCCTTTTAGCCCATGAATATTCATATCGTTACAAGAATAGTATTAATATTGTAAAACCCTTAATTAAAACCATTCAATATATTGCACTATACAATTTCATTCAAGTAATCATTGATAATGCATCTAATTGTAAGGCAACAGGAGCAATCATTGAGGATATGTACCCTAACATATTTTGATCATGGTTCTTGGTTCACACATTGAACCTCTTGATGTATGACATTGTTAACATGAAGAGCCATAATTATAAATGGAATGGTGCAAGAGAGGCATGAAAATGATAAAATGTATTTCCAATGATAGCATGGCCCACCATATTTTTCAAAATCACTCTATGTTGGAGTTACTAAAGATTGCAAAGATCGGATTTGATAGTTATTATTGTTGAGTTCTGGTGTACCAAGGGAAGTGGCCCTCTTGTGGTTGTGGGTATCTAACCACAAGAGGGAAATATTTGACCCATTGTGCCTTATACTTTATGTATAATTTCACTTTGACATTTTCCTAAGTCAAAAGAGTGAAATTTGTCACTTGAGTGAAAAGTGACTATTAATTCACTTTGAGGGTGAATTGGGGGACATCAAGTGAACTATGGAAAATTAAACCAAAGTGGGTTTTGAGTTGAGATTATTTTTGATAGATCTCAACCATGGATTATATATGGCTTGGAGTGATTCTAGACATTGATATTTTAGGTTTCCATATGATTCTTTAAGAGGGGCGCATAAGGAAAAAACAAGCTCATTCTATCTTTTGTTCACTTGGAGAGGAAGAGGAGAGAAATGGAGATGGGAATGGAAGCAAAGGAAGAGAGAAACAAGGGCGCCTCCTTACATGGAGGGCTCTAGGAGGCTTTGGCTTCCCTTTATTTGTGGCGTTTCTTGCTTGCTTGGAGGAGGGCACACTATAGGACGAGGGTGCACACCTAGTAGGGAGGTCTTATACTTGGAAGATTTTTTGTTGGAGTGTCTTGTTGGAGAGGTGGCACACAAGGGAAGATTTGTGTGCAAGGGTTTCCTCTACAAGGAATTGAGAAACAAGGGCACAAGGCCAGAGTGGGATTGAGCAACAAATGAGGAGGGTGCACCATGCTTGGGCGAATTCACCTTCTTGGACTTCTATTGCAACTTGAGAGGGGTAGTCTTTGTATCAGGTTCATTTGTTTCAAGTACTTGTTGTATCTCACATTTATTACATCACTTATATAGACTTATATTCCAAATTGTTTTTCCCTGGGGGGGGGTTTATCTAGGGTCATGTTGACCAAAAATACTTGTGTTCATTTATCATGTATGCTTAGTGTTTAAATAAATAGTAGGAGCTTGTAAATATCCTAGAGGAGTGTTATATGTTTTAATTTTTATATGTGATAACATTCAGTGACTAAAACACTTTCAAGGGAACCTTAAACGAGTATATAACCATTAGTTTGAAGGAAAAAAATTTGGTAGAAAATTTCAGACCTATTTGTTGTCCTAAAACAAAAGAAATGACATATTTGATTGAGTAAACTTAGAGCCCAACAAGATTTAAAAAACGCACCTGTTGGGAATCCTTCTAGTTCCTCAAATTTCTACATGGTATCAGAGCCTTGGTGGCTAAGACTTGGCTTATTTTCTAGCATACAATTGGTAGATTTTTTTACAATTTTGGACAACCTTATTTCACGCTTGTGTGTCAATTGTTGAGGCTGATTTATTTTGCAGTTTAGAATTAGTTTGAGTTTTAGTGGACAACCATGTACGTGTCTCATATGAGGGCAGAGGATAGGCTAGCTAGAGCTAGCAACTAGTCCCCTTGGAAGACCAAGCTTATCTTTATCTTGGAGGATCTTGAACTATGGGATATAGTTTAGGCTCCCGTTTTTGTTCCTTCCATAATGATATATATGGATATCGATGTCCACCCACCTTTTCCAACTGGCTCAAAACAGTTTTCTGTCAATTTTGGCAATTTACTATTTTTAGCAATTTTAACTTCCAGGGTCATTTTGAGGGCCTAAATGAAGGTTTTTTAGGATCAATCTCCTCAATGATATATAAAGGAATCATTGAAACCCCAAAATTAATCTCCTCAATGATAACTTTCCAATGGGCTATCACACACCTAAAACGGAGATCGTATGCAAAAGTTATGACCCCGGGAAGTTGATGTACTAACTTACCCAAATGGGGCCCACATGACTTTTGGCGCTTCATCTCCTAGGATTAGGTTTTTGGATCTATAGGGTTTTGGGAATTATTTCTTATTATAAAAATGCCTTCATAGCCTCATTGTACCTTCTTCTTTCCAATGTACGCTGTCGTCACATCTCTTCTCAGAGATAAGCTGACACCATTCCAACAAGCTTGTTTCTGCTGCATTTTATAGTTTTAGCTTATTTCGTTATTGAATAGAAAACCAATTTTACTGTATCTCTGTTATTTTTTGTTAAGCACCTACTAATAATCTGCATTTATTTCATTCTACTAATAAAATCTAGATCATTGGTATCAGAGCTGTCTGCTCCTTGTCGTCTTAATGCATGTCCCCAACGAGGTCAGAGTACAAAGAGTTGGGTCTCGAGCTTGTTTCTCTTGAGGACATAAGCTCTCGCACACCCAAGCGACCTCCCATGGAAGGAGAAAATAAATATGATGGGATAGGAGATCCTTTCAAACTGTTGATTGATGAATCCCTCACGCAACAGAGGAACGAGATGATGGATAGTTTCACGCAAATCCTTCGACAACTACCAACAGGCAATGCATCTTCTTCGAACGGAGGTGTCGCCCCCTTCAAGGTACAAATAAACTTTGATATTCCTATATTTGAAGGTCAGATAGATGCAGATGTTGTAGACAAGTGGTTGAATCTACTAGAAGGAATTTTTTTTTCCATAACTTTTCAAATAGAGAAAAGATTACTTTTGCGCTCCTCAAAGTCATTCCCCATGTCAAATATTGGTGGGAAACTTTCTGTGACCAAAAGGAAATAGAGGAAACCTCATTATTCTTCTTTTAAAATATTTACAGGGAACTCAATGATGATCACGATAATGGGAAATAAGCAAAGGCACATTCAACATCAGTCACATATATGAGAAAAACAGAGACAGATAATTCCCAAGGAAACCCATACAGGGTAAAAACCTCTTTTTCTTTATATGATAAGTATTATCTACATTATTTACATTATCATACATATGAGCATCAACTCATTGTGAGGTTACAACCTCTGTTTTTGCAAGCTACAACTTGCTGAGAGCACCAACTCTCTGTTTTCTCTAGCACCCACTAGAAGGAAGAACCAACCCCCTGGTTTCTATAGCACCAACTAGAAGGAATCACCAACTCCCTGGTTTCTCTAGCCCCAAATAGAAGGAAGCACCAACTCCCTGTGTTCAAGCACCCACTTGAACCTTTGAGGACACCAGTCCTCCCTAGCACCTTCCAACCACCATGAATTATAAATTCTTTGTTACTAAAACTTATTACAGCGATATAAAATTATTCAATGGCTTACCAGCCCTATTGTTTTTCTGTTACACTGCTCTTCCCTGTTTGCATCAGTGTCTTCTGCACACCTCTAGCACTTTCTGTTCTTCTTCCTTTTATGCTCTATGTGCCATATCCCTTCCATGCACCATTCCTCGACTGTGCATTTATGCTCCTGTGTTCTGCCTCCTTGTACACACCTGAATTCTCCTGCACAACAACAACCCTTATCTCTTCTTTGTTTAGCATTATTATCGTCTCTATTGTATTTGTGCATGCAATATTGGCAATGCCTCTGCATGCTCACTCTGCACCAAATTCCTCCACAACTTGAGTGCTCTGTCTGATCATCATCATGACTCTTCAGCTTCTCTGGTCGTTTCCCACTCGTTCAACATCACTGTATGTTATACTGAGATTCCTCAGTCTCTCTGGCAGTTTGAGACTCTTCGTCTTCTTTGTGACAGTCGAGCTCACCTTCTATGTTCCAGTTATAGGACTCAATGCTCATCCAGCTGTCAATCGTCTCCACGAACATCTTCATCCGTATTGAAGATTCCCACAGACTCTTCACCTCCTCTGTCAATCATCCCGAAGTGTCTTTGAGTCCTCTGGCAAAAACCATCAGTGGTTTCTGGCAGTTACACTGTGTCGTGCTACAATATCCCTCCGATCTTGTTCAAATTCACCTGCACCATTGGATTGATTCCATGGGATCTTGCATTCATTTCGGCATTTCAGCATTCGACAATTCGGCTTTCGTGTGACCATGTGTCTCGACATTCCCAGTCGCGATCCCCGAAAAGGAGCTTGGTTTCTTTAGCTCTTTCCTCCATCTCTCGTTGATGTGACCATAGCCTTATGCATAAGGTGCTTTCACGATTTCGCATTTCGTGAATCTGGAGATGAGGCATCTCGACTCTCCAAGTCGCGATCATCAAAACCCTGAAATGGCATGGGATCAACGGTCCCGATCAACACTTGATCTGACGACTCAGATCATTTCGCGATTTCGCATTTCACGATTTCGACATTCTTGATGTTCAATGTTCTTGTCACCTCAAAGTCCCGATCCGTGAAACTATGAAATGGAGTCGGATCAACGGTCCAGATCAAACCTTGATCCGACAGCTCAGATTAAGTCGCGATTTCACATATCGCGATTTCG